>QJOA01000010.1:0-48988 GCA_004155915.1 Monosporascus sp. CRB-9-2
TGTATGGAGGATACCTCAAAGTCACTTGGCCAATGGGCAAGGAAGGATCTAGAATGCGTGGGGCATGTATGCCGCTAACTGCAATAATCCCTGAATATGTAGGAGATACCGGTGGGTTTAATGTGGAGACCCCATCAAATGTTTATATAATAAGGGATTCGCTGAAGGTCGAATGGTGCGGAGACGATATGACGGCGATGCAGGGGGTAGAGGCGTTGAAAGTGACGTCATAGTGACAATCATGACTCTACCGTAGACTTGGGTCTACTGTAAACGGCAAAGAGGGGACCAGAAACATGTAACCAGTCATGGCGAACCTATTAGAAAATTGTTTATTACTGATGACCACAGACGTCCAGGTACTAGCCAATAGTTTCACTTGGAATATCGTATTACCATTACACCCTATGTAGGTGCATGCATGAAAGCTCGAGGCTTGCTTGACCTTGGAGCGAGCTTTCCGGGCAAGCTTACCTCTCTATACCTACTATGTAGGGATGTAATTAAGTATGTATCAGAAGTGACTTTATGGAATGCTTATGCAGGCACATGCACGTATTACGTGCTCGATAAACATACGTATAGAACCTACATTGGGTAAGGTAGTGACGATTGGTTTCGTCACCGAGTTCCTCCCTTATGTCGAATATATTTCCGCCCAACGGGTGCTGTAACCTCCCAGGACCTTCGCATTCAGTGACAATCTTTCTCGAGTATAACCTGGACAATTCTTCATAATCACCGAACTTCAGCTCCGCCTAATTCCTAGGTACTACTCCTTACCTACACACCCACCGCAGGCTTCTGAACCGTCCATAAGTCTCATTCAAGATGCTTCGTCGTGCCATCAGACCAGCCAATCTCACGAGAGTCGTTGGCGCGCAGACAAAGGCGCAGCCAATGGTCCCACGAGCAGTTGGCGTGCAGAGTCGAGGACCGCCATGCGTCGTCGCTCGTGGCTATGCCCAGGACAAGTACTTCTTCCCGGATGAGCGCAACGAGGGCTTGGAACACAGTCAGGTCTTCAAGGTCAGCCAGGCAATCCAGGAGGACCACCGGCAGTTGGAGTACTACTACAACAAGATCGTCAATTCCAAGGATCAGGACG
Source organism: Monosporascus sp. CRB-9-2 (assembly GCA_004155915.1). Lineage (NCBI taxonomy): Eukaryota > Fungi > Ascomycota > Sordariomycetes > Xylariales > Monosporascus > Monosporascus sp. CRB-9-2. The sequence continues at coordinate 1,109 of QJOA01000010.1, forward strand.
AGCAGAAGCGCTATCAGAATGCATTCGTATGGGAGCTCGCCCGCCATTCCATTGCCGAGGAGCTTGTCGTGTATCCTGTCCTCGAGCGCGACGTCTCGGATGGCAGTGACCGCGCACAGAAAGATCGCGAGCAACACCAGGAGGTACAGTATGCCTGGGAGCTAGCCATTTGCCAGTTACTAACAGATGTGAAGGTCAAGGAGAAGCTCTACACATTCCAGAAGCTCAGCCCTAGTGACTCCGACTTCATCCCCACCATCAAGAGTCTCTGGCAGACCCTGAGCCAGCATATCAAGGAGGAGGAACAGGAAGATCTGGTCAAACTGGAAGAGGCTCTCAGCACGTCCCAGTCCAAAGAGCTGTCTCGCGCGTTCGAGAAGACCAAGTCGTTCACGCCAACTCGCAGCCATCCAAGCTCCCCGGACAAGCCACCGTTCGAGACGGTCGTCGGTCTCATGTAAGTAATTCTGCATATCATAGATATGCTCCCCTACCCCGTCCATTCTTCGCTCATGTTAGATTTCCTTGGTGCGGAGTTGCGTCTCCATCTCTCTTGTGATATAGTAGAGCGTCGTCCATGGATTCTAAGGCGACATATGCTAACGTCGCGCGTGAACAGGACGGCCCCAATTGACAAGCTCAGAGACATTTTCCGCAAGTTCCCTGATGACGACAAGGCTCAGAACCCCGGATCGTCCCGCCCACCGATGTGAGCACGTGTGGACCGTGGAATTGTTTGCCGTTTGGCGTTCTGTCAGGCAGCACCACTGAGTTTAGGGGAGAAGACGGCTAAGGGATGCTTACCCCTGATATCCAGGTTTTATACGCCCGAGTGGGGCTTTAAACTGCGTCTTGTTGAAGGGATAGAACTTCAATTGAGCATTGTTAGTGGACTACTCTGATAATCTAGTTCGTCTCTCTGATTTGACACAATATGGGCATACGTCGGATTTAGTACTTTAAGGCCAGATATATGAGTCCGAACCAACGAGTCATGTGCCACGCAGCCCAGACCGCCGGAACTTCACTCGTCCGTTATCCATGCGCCTCTGCTGCCGTTCCCCTTTTCTGGAAAGGCGATGTCTTCTTGTCGTAGCCCTAACGAAGGGGTTGAAAGCAGCTCCACCAGGTCTAGGGCGTCGCTCGGATGCCGCGAGCTTTCACAGTAGATCGACCACGGGATACAAAAGTTTAAATCCCGGTCCATCCACCGCAGTCACTGTTGAAAAGTCAACCTTCTGCGTCCCCGCTTCATATCTCACTCACTCCAGCAGCCCCCTCATAAACAAGGCTCTTAGGGCCATAGAACATGGTGATCCGGGCCAGGTGCGATAGTCCCTCCCGTAGAGTTCCTGCCGAAGACTCGGGTTCCTCGGTGATTATCTCCGCCTCAAAATGAGTGGGGTGTAAGAGATAAACGCTCCCAAGGCTGGCATATCCCTTTCGGTGAGTTCCTCTTGCCTAAAGCAACAACGTTATTTAGGGTTCCGGGGAGTGCCCTAGTTGTACGCCCCACTACCGGTACCATAGGGGATTGGCTTTCCCAACAGGAGGGAGGAATGGAAGTCTGCCCCTCACGGTGCGCGGGGTGCGTGGTAACCGCCGCGGAGAGGTTTTAAGTCTCGAATCTCACGAGAAGCGCGTGTTTCTGCGCCCAGCCTTTTGTCTCCACGGCCGTTCGGGAGCGAGGTGGCCCCCTGCGTGCTGGCTGGCAAGAGGTATATAGTAAGGATAGGTGCCAAATTGTAGTTGTTGAAATGGTAGAATTGGTAAGGTCGGAGACCCTTGCCATCGGGATCATGGAACAGGTGAGCGGTCGATACTGTTCCGTGAGCTTTCGACGCACCCAATGTATATTCCGTGATAGCCCACTCGGAAGGACTTGGGCCAGCATTGAAGGGCACCTGGAATGCATCTGTAATCGGTGAAGTTGTGTGTCGTATGGCATTCTATCGACTATTGAAAACTATCCGAATGATAATATCCTCCGAGCGAAATCCCTCCGGCTCGGAGGATGCGAGTCTGACCAAAGGTTTCGCTGACAGGATTCCTGCCCCGAACCATTATAAATATCATGGTCGCAAAGAGAAACAAGAAGACGGAAAGTCCATTAAAACTACATTCTTAGTTGCATCCCTTATTCCTGCTCGCACCATCTTAACGGCTTGCCGGCGCCTGTGATAAACCATGACGAGTCTAGTCGATAAAGTGTCTAGCGATGCCGAAGCACGGAAACAATCAGCCATACCGGAGGAGCTCATATCGTCGCCATTTGGCGCGTTAGTACTAGACACAATCCGAGCGACTGAAGCCAAAAAGAAACTGGTAGTACCATGGAGACTCGATGAGCCCTACGACCAACCCTATTATAAACACAACGAAACGGTGCAAGCGTGGAAACCAAGCACACCCGGAGATTACATGAGCAGCGAGGACCGAGGCCAGCAGCCAAGTGACGATAGTATTAGTCCAGTCGATGGACTCGCATTGTATAGCTGGAACATCGACCAGATGCTGCCGTTCGCCGAAGCCAGGATGGAAACCGCCCTAGCATACTTAGAGCGCCTGACGGCGCGTCTAGCGCCGATGACAGCCACCGTCATATTTCTCCAGGAATGTACCCTAACCTATCTCGAAACCATTGCCAGAAGCCAGTGGGTGAGAGACAGGTTCTACATCACTGAGGCCGACGCCTCGAATTGGACGTCTGGACACGCCGGCACTACCATGCTCGTTGACCGCCGGCTGCTGGTTATCGCGTGTTTCCGCGTCCATTTCACCCAGACGTTCCTGGATCGCGATGCTCACTTTATCGACATCTTGATGCGGCGGCCGGGAACCAGTGGCAGCCAGGAATCAGACAACTTGATCCTCAGGCTTTGCAATGTGCACCTAGAGTCATTCGATTGGGAAACTCCCTTGCGGCCGGTGCAGATGCGAGTCATCGCGAAGCATATCCATCAGGATGGCATGCACGGGGCTCTGGTGGCGGGGGATTTCAACTCCTTGCAGCCGTATGATATGACTCTGCATACGGAACACGAGCTCCGAGATGCGTTTCTCGAATTCGGAGGCCAAGAGGAAGAAGAAGCGGGCTTTACGTGGGGCCTGCAGTCTCCTGAGGTGATGAGGGCAGACGGTCCCTCAAGGCTGGACAAGGTCATGTTCACTGGGGCCTGTCTTCAGTTACGACGCTTTGAGGTCTTTGGCAGAGACGTGCAGCTGGAGGACGAGGAACAGAGGGCTGAGTTGATCCGGCTCGGCTGCGAGAAGCCGTGGATTACTGATCATCTAGGTGTCATGGCCGAGCTACATATTGTCGCAAAATAATGTCAGTTTGCTGCGGTCAATTGGGCTCAACCTTCTAGGTCCTATCCCGCATAATTACGGATGCGCAATCGTTCGCGTTACTTCAACATTAGTATAACAAAACAACAAACTTTGCATGATCGAAGGTCCCTTGCAAGCATATGTCAAACTGAGTAATGCCCGTACTTCTAGGAAATAAAAGTCTCCTGTAGAAATCTGATATGAGTGCAGACCTACACCTTCTCATTGTACAGTGTTGAAAGGCTATAGGATTATGAGCGTAAGTGATTCCTTCTACCAAGATCTGTAGATTCTGACTGTTCTCCTGCCATGTGATCTCGTACACCAATAGCACCTTTCGAGCCCTCCTTTTGTTTAACAAGGGGGAAGCTTCATTTCTGGCACTGTAGACCACTGAGTTGCCATCGATTGTGTTTCTCTACATACCTTTATCGGGACAAGGCTACGGAAGTTGACTTCGCAGCGCGATCATACTGCAGGACACGTATGAGCTGTTACGATCTTTGACTGAAACGCCCGACAATCTGCTCCGGTGGTGATGACAGAGACCATAGTCTAAATTCCCATCCTAGAGTCCGTACGTTCTACGAAGGTTGGGGCTAAAAGTATGTGGCCTCTGCCACGTTTCTCCACAGTACGCCGTAGAGTACAGCCACCTACAGGACGTACTATACTCTATGCTAGGGTCCGTAAAGCGGTTGTCCTTTTCGAGATCTTTTCGGCGCCCTGCCAAGGAATCATTTGCTAGATCTAGCTGCGATATAGCCAATTTACGAAAAATACCGCATGCGAAATGACCGATGCACACTGCCTCTAGCTGTAACTCTGGCTATACTTTTGGCCACAACCTTCGTAAGCGGGAAAGCTTCTTCACTAATAAGGGATGGCTCCCACACCGGAAGATGCAGTATATCTCATCCTGCAGAGGGTCCTATGTCGAGATGTACCCAATGTTTCTCACATCACCGCAATATACTATGGCCCATGGTCCATCACCAAGCGCATTAGTCCCATATCACGTACTGCAATGCAGTTTGAAGATAAAAGGGTGTAATCGAGTTATCGAGGCCCGTATAGGGACCCCCTTAACCGGAATGATTACACTTCTTGAGCCTATCTTTTCCCGGATGGGCTGCACATGGCTGAGTTTCGCGTTGAATTTTGAAAGTACCTTTCGTCGTGGTAAGTTGCTGTTGGAGGGCGCGTGGTCGTATATGAACTGGCCAGCGTCACAAGAGCCACAATTGACGACAATGACAGGGGCAAACACCACAGTATGGAGACGAGACTCAACCATAGGGGACATGATCTTCCTCAACTCCACGGTCAGCGTTTCCATCTCCAACCACTAGAGCAGCTTCATATTCGCCAAGATGATTAATTTTCTGATTCTTATCTCGGTATTCAGCTATCAAAGCACATGACCTCACTGATTACCACGGCAACATCCTCCTCCCTACAATCAACCCTTAACTCGATCTTTACGCATCAGTTCGGATCTTTCCTACTGACACCCGTCAACAGTCCTGGTATAATAGCATCTTACTCCCGACTCTATTTTTCAATCTGTTCAGAGACATACCTTTCCACTCTTGAATTAACTTCTTATTTCTCAGACCAACAACGTTTTCCTCTTCAATTAACTTCCTATTTCTTAGACTAGCGCAACAACGTTTTCCTCCTTAATTAACTTCCTATTTCCCAGACTAATAACCTTTTCCTCCTTTACCCAGTGTTCAATCATTCATCTTTACTTAACCTTCGATCTTATGTTGCGAAATAGATCCCCATCATCCTTTCACCCAAAACCTCCTCAAATGGAGAGCCGACACCTCAGACGATGGCCTTCATCGAAACGCCCGATCTGATCGATCGGTCCTCTACCATTACTGAACCCTTCTGGGTCGTTGAAAAAGTCGAAAAGAAGCATCACAATGATGACTCCGGAGTAGCATTGCCAGAATACAAGTTGAAGGGCCTGCGAATTCTCAACCAAAATCACGCCACAACCATCTCTAGCAATGGCAAGGGCGCAGATCTGCACTGCAGTCATGGGCTCGGCACTTCACATGGTGCCGTAACCAATCATGAGGGCCCCATAGAAGAGACAGAGGTTTCCGAATCGGATGAGTGTGCCATGTAAGTTTCTTTTAGCTAGACCGCTCCTACAACTTACTGATGAAATTTTAAGTGAGAGCGACTGGAGTCCAGAATATTCTGTGTCACTCGAAGAGGTCACGCCCTCCACCAATGGAGGTCGAGGTGATGCGATAGCGTTTCCGAAGGTACACATAAAGACAGCGGGAGGTCCATCGATGCTCTCTCAGCTACTTCATCACGCACGCGGCATCCCTAGCACTCGCACGCCCGCTCGTGTCCGCCAACCTCCCGGTTTCGACCACTTGGGTGTCAGAAACTTGGTTAGCAACCCACAAGACCACACTCAATCAGGTTGCAATGAGCTTGGTCCGCTCACCGAGCTTCGTTACCTCTGTCTACCGGGACACCCAGGCTGTGGAGGCAGGAGAGGGAAATCATTCGACGCCAAGAACCCACGGCGTCCTAAGCAGAAAACGTTGAAGATACAGTCCTGCGTCGACTGCGTCTTCGTTCCATACCAGACGGAAAGCTACGAAGAGCCAGATGACTGGGTACTCTTCGATGAACTGCACCAGGTAGCAACGTTTTAAGAAGAAAGCAACCGAATTTAAAGGAAGGGATCGGATTACCATCATTTACCTCGGGGATCACTGAATTAGCGTGGGTTGGCTGTTGGAGCGTGTATCATAGAGCATTAGCATTGAAGGGCGCGCTGAGACGGAGCAATAGGGGTGCATCCGATTATGATATGGAACAGGCACTCGAGCTTCAGGGATTAACAGAGGAATCAATGTCTTTAAGACGTGGACCATATTCAATAAGGACCAAGTGCATAGGTATGTAGAGACTTGGTTCTCCTGTCTAACGAGCTTCTAATGGGACTCAGCCGAGACAGTGGTCTTCTGCACCTCACCGAATCTATCGGAATCATTTTCCCCCACTTCAGTCTATGTAAAGTACGTTGCTATCGTCAAGTGACAGACCCACTCCGGTCTACTGTTTCGCTTTGGGCCAGCTTAAGGAGTCCTATCTATACCTTCCAAATATCCTCAATTACTATCCCATATGCTATAGATAGAGCATATGGTACCAGCTTCCTGGCCTACTAATAACATTATGCCCGTGGTGTGGCCGGAGCTGAGCGGACCTCCACACAATGTATACAGGCAAAGCCTCTACAAAGGGCATCCTGTCCAGGCCAGCAACGAGGTCAGGTGATCTCTTATACTTCCCTACGGCTCTCTAATACTTTCTCCGCGGGCATCTTAATACCTGAGGTTTCTGACTCCCTCATGGAACGAATTACGCTTCCTACCCAGAAACGTTGTTCAGTCCCTCCCTTCCTCCTTCACCCACAATCTTGTCCATTCCGAGTTTTCAACCTCTTCCTGAGAAATACGTCTTCGGAATTGCTCCGTCTCTTAATTATCATTCCCAACCGAAGCCATGCCATGACGATGCTAGCCATTAGACTTTCCGACGCGCTCAATTGCCTGGAGAGCAATTGTCGATTCCTCCATGTTGTTCCGAATGTCAAGCCGCACACCGACGGTGATTCCGGCATTGCCCTACACGAACACGAATCCAATTCCTTCATGGTCACCTTAGCGTGCCTTACCCTACCGATCTTAAGATCCTGAATCATACCAAGAGGCGTCTCTCACCTTGCGCTACAGTTCCCAGGCCTACGGATACCGTGGCAGAGATTGAACTTGGTGGATCAAGTGATTGTGCGATATGAGTTACTATTATTTCAAGGCATGGCCAAGCCCTGCTAACAGACATGCCAGCGGGAGTGTATCGAACTCTGCGTCTTTTATGTAGTTAGAAGACGCCATTACCATCAACGGCGGCCAATGTAGCATGAGAAGCTTCCGGAAAGGATACCGGAGGGGGTATTGCAATCCATCGTTGCTGTCTCGACTCTTTAATCATGAGAAGTCCATCACCACTCAGAGGCCGGCGGCTGTAGTCAAACCGCCACCTGGCTTCGAGCATCTAGGCGTACGGAATGTGATGGAAAACGTACAACAGCACGTCAAGACCTGGTCAACTCAGGATGAGTCCATGCCACCCCTGGAGCATTAATACCTCTGCTCACCAGAGCATCCGGTCTATCGAGATATAGGGGCGAGAAGCTTTGACCGAGGGACTTCAACCCGTCCGACGCAAAAGATGACGAGATACAGTCTAAGGTGGATTGCGTGATGGTACCGTTCATGACAACCGACTACGAGGAAGCAGACGCCTGGGTGATGTATGATGAGCTCTATCAGCTGGCAACCTTCTGATCCTGTTGCAATATGGACTTATCGACGGCGTGGCTTTGAGACGCACACAGGACTGGTGGTACCTGTGGGCTATGAGACTTGGGTGCTGCGCTATCAAGGCAGATGGGCATCAATCTAGAGGGTATGCTATCGGGAGACGCAAGGATGGGATATTACGTCGCGCTACGGAAGTAGGGCATAATAATATTGTAGGTAGCTAAACGAGTGTAGAGAGTCAGGTACACCCAAGACTTTGAGTATATACTCATGGAAAATCCTACGAAGTATGTTGTCCCTTGTGCGCCGTTATCTCTTGGATGAGACTACCCCGCCCTTCTCTACACTCCTATACACCACGAGATACGATTCCTCGATCAGCTGATACTGATAGAACCATATGATGAGCTTTGACAGCTGTCAAGGCTACAGGTACTGCTCTGGCTGTAAGGTGCCATTGCGTAGCAACCGGAGAGCAAGTTAAGCTGGCAACGACTATATAGACGATGCCTTCACCCAGACAACAACTTAGTCATGTGATCTCTATACGTTCTTTACGCGACTCCCCAGGAATTACGCGACTGCTCTGAAACGAGGTTTGCTCCCACCTAGAAATTATTTTTCGCCCACCTTTCTGCAATTCGAAGCAGAAATTCTTCCTCTCATCTTCTTCACAGCTACTTTTCAGAAGACATCTTCAACGATCCTTTCACAATTGAAGAATAACTTCTTCTTCCGATCTATCCTCTCAACCAATTTCAGAAAAGTATTCTCATCCGCGTTTTCATATCGTGAAGCAACGTTCGCTTTTCTTCAGCAGATCCTTCCCCAATCCTACTTGAAAACTCCTAATTGGAGGTGAAATCTCGCGATGCCTTTCATCGGACACACAAAGCCGGCGGAGCTATCTCCGGCCATTTCTACTTATCTCTGCTCAGTATCACGCATTGAGAAGAGCCAACAGCCTAATGGCGACTCTAGTGTTGCCCTACCTGACCACGAGCCTGATGTTTTCTACGAACCGAACATCGTATCTCATGATAACGGTCAATTCGGCGACAAGGGCGTCGAGCGCATCCAATGGCTTTGCGTTGCTTCCGCCCAAGGTGGCTGGGATGATATCCTGGAAGAGAGAGGAAGCAATGATTCTAGTGACTGTGCAGTGTAAGTCTCCATTACTCCGAGGCGTTGTCGAGAGCCGCTAACGGATAGAGCAGGGCCAGCGCGAGCAGCTCAGGATCTCTAGCACAGCTGAATGACTCAAAGCATACCACTAATAGCGGTCGACTTAGTGCCAGAGTCTCTCAAAATGGCTGCCCGAAGAAAGCTTTCTGCGGCCCATCATTGCTCTCCCAGATGTTCGAGGGCGAGAAAAACACCCGCGGTCCTCGCAGCGAGACTACCGTCAGACCGCCACCTGGGTTTGAGCCCCTCGGTATCAGGGAAGTGACTAAAGATGGACAACAACAAATTAAGCCTGACCCCACTAGGGACGAATACACACCGGCCCCAGAGCTCGAGTACCTACGCCTAATAGGACAGCTCGGCTACAGGGAGCCTCTTCCGGTTGATCTGGAGCCTTTGCTGAGAGAAGTCCTTGCTGCCCAAGCGGCTAAGGCGACCAGAAGCCTTGACATTATGGGCACGAGACAGTCCGCCCGGAAGAAGCTGAAAATGGAGTCAAAAATTGACTGTGTGGATGTCCCCTACAAAAGCACGTCCTACGAGGAGCCCGATGATTAGGTATTATTCGACGAGCTCCATCAGTTAGCCACCTTTTGATGGTTGGGGTCATGACACCATTCCCGCTCTGTGGCGGAAGGACAGAACACTACCTGACTTACGCTACCTGGTTGGACGGTAGCCGGGCTTTGAGCGGAATTGAGGAAAGCATATGCGGCATTGCCCAGCAAGGCATATGAGTGGGTGGGGAAACATGAAAGAATCAAGCTATCACAGCCGGAAGGGGTTGTCATACGGGTGCATTGGGAAGGTTTGGAGATGAGTGCATTCAGACGTTATAGTCTACTTTGACATACCCAGGCACATGACCACTTGGCTCATTGGACTTTCTAGAATAGAGCTCCATTGAGACCGAATAATAAGACCACACGCTTTGCTTTGCTACCAGTATGTCCCATCCACAGCCAGTTGCATCTAGTTCATCCCTCTCGAAGGTGAAATGTAGAACTTGGTGCCTTGAGTTAGATCGCCAATGGGGGATGTTAGACCCCAGCAAGTTATTGCAGAACTCTGATGTGCCACGACAGTGTCAGCCATTCGTCAGAGCTCCAGCAGACCCGAGAGCAAGTTAGCGGGTGTCGTTATTCGCAGCTGTGGAGAGTAGCGGATCATCGCTAGCGTTAATACTATTAGACGATATGGTAATTAGGTACAAAGTAGGTTGAGGTGGCTTAGCCGATTAGGTTAGGGATAGTTCTTGGTGAGCATCTAAGACGGAGCCTCAAGGATTGAGTTTATTGCCCCTTCTAACTATATAGCCAATAATTCTTGCTCAGTGGGCGACTCTGGCGCCGTTATAGTATACCTAGCTACCCCCTCTCGGGATGGATAAGAACTGAGTTCCAGCGCAGACGTGTAAGTCGCCGTCGAGCCAACACCTATACAGGCACTACATACCTACAACATGAATCCCACACAACGCAAACGCTGGAATCATCGGTGTCATACGTTAGGGGGCGTGGTGAACAGGCCAGGAGCATCATTAGAAACGGTTCGATCCGCCGCAGTGTTGGTGGGGGAGGGCCTGACGTGACAGTTCCTCGAGGGCAACTTTGCCAACCGGCACTTCTCGTGACGTGAAACAATACAGTAGAACCGAATTGGGGGGGGGTCATGACGACGCACATGCAATGCCAACCGGTTCAGGTGAGGGCTAGCTCAGGTACCCGGGGTCTAGCTTTGAGTTTAATGTGTGTGGGCTAGTCAAACTCAACCGCCTCCTATAGGTTCATCTGGCTATCGTGGGTATGAAAGTTTCTGTTATCGTCGTGAACACGATCTCCAACCCTATTAGGTATCAATCCGAGTCTTCTCCAGTCTGCAGCTTGTCGCCGTCTTGAACAATCCGAGGGCTAGACTGTCTCTCAGTTACCTTACAATTAGCGTTTATAATTTCCATTAGAAACACCTTTTCCCGTCAGATCTTCCATCATGATATTCGATTTCCAAATGCTACATGGACCCACAGTAGAAAGCAACACCGCCACTTCCATCGTGGTTCACACCAATAACCGACCACATCCACGGCCATCCACGAAATTCAAGGACCTGGTGGACCGTGTGCAACCCACTTCACAGGGAAGAAGATGGCCCTTCGCGCCTCCTACATAAACCCTGGTATTTATCGAGCAAAATTGTCATGGGAAACGATGGAGATGATCGAGCGAAATGACTTACAGCATCACCAAAGGTCCAACGTACCCACCCCCCGGAGCCAAGCCTTTTCCCGGAGTTACGGATCTATTTTGCTAGCTTCACTTATCTGCATTGTTCTGTCAAGCAGAGGCTGTTCCACTTTGGAGAACCTGCTGCGGTTATGAGTACGACCTGGCTTGAGAATCATCCTCCCCAGCGGATGTCAAGGGACATCGGGGGCACACCAGACCCGACAGAGATGTCGGGCCGTTAAACCTTAGCTCCGGACAAACCGATTTCATGGGCCATGGGCAACGGGGCGCGGCAGGGACTAAGGAGGATGCCCAGGTCAATGAATATGGCGGCGCTGTACCAGCAGGGCGAGCGCTCGCGTTACGAGAACAGACAAATGGCGCAACTGCATGATAGACCGTTAAGAAGAAAAGCGAACTCTGCCCAGGGACCCCGCCCCTGAGAAAGGACGGGAGCGGTTGAGACGGTCAAGATGATGGAAGAAAACGACTTGGAACATCCTTTTGGTCTGTTATGGACCACAAGCAAGAGGGGATAGAAAAGATTGGGATAGCATACACACTTATTATTATGAAGTTTCCTTAGACAGACCGGATACCACTGAATACACCACATTAGTAGATAGCAGCCATAGGACATACCTTGGTAGTCAGAGATGGCCCAACTATTATGGACACTGCAGAAATAGCAACTCTTAAAAACCAGAACCTTGAATGCATTGCATCCCGAGATGTGTATGCAAGAACAGATCTCTTGTCGCATGCCACAAGCTGCAGTGCCTAAAGTGACGTTAAAAAGTCCCGGAGGCTCCCGATCTGCCAAGCATCGGTACCTGCATAAGCCCCAAGTTTGTGTGAGGTTCCTGGTCGATGCCGAGATTGGAAATTGCGGGGGCTTCATCTTCAGGGGCCAAGGCGCGAGGGGGGTCGTGGGGGGTACAGCTGGGGGGGCAACTGAGGGATCGCTAAGAAACTTGGAAATGCGCTAACCGATCTGGTTGCACCGCCGATGGTCAGTGCGGTTAGGGCCGATGGTGAGTGTGCGTAACAGGCTGCAGGTTACATACAGCTCCATCGCGTCTTTTTCTCGCTCGCATGAACGAACGTACATACAGTAAGTACGGAACCGTAGTGGACCGACCTATCCGAGAGCTTTGACTCCTTTCTATTCAAATCCATCATTCCCAAACCATTCCGTCTTTTCTTTTTCTTTTCTCTATTTTTCCCAGCCTATTTCGCAGGGCGACTCCCAATTATCACCAATTGGCTCTCAATAGGTCTGCTGTTAGCACCCCAATCGGATACAGGAGTCTGTTTCCACCTCCGTATTCGTGAGGCCTGTCAGTTAGTCAGTCGCGTGTATCCGAGCGGAGAGGAACCCGGAAGACGGACGCGATGTACGCTCCTAGCTCCCTGGCCGCGGTGGCAATGCTGCTTTCTACCGTCACGGCCATGCCGAATATGATGCCCAGAGAAACCGAGGCTGCTCTCAGTCCCTGGGTAACCGTTGACGAGGATGGTGTTCCGGAAACCGTCACGCCCGTCTCGAGCACCGTCTCGGGAACCCCGACCGTCGTCTCTGCTGCTCCGCTCCAGATTACCGGCTCCGTCGTCACCATAAGTTACTACGATAGCACCGTCACGTCCTCAGGCACCCCGTATCCCGCCCCTACTGGCGATGTGGCCGGCGCCTTCAACATCTGCCATAACAAGGATGGGGAGCGCGCTCCCTGGTGCTTCCCCACTCAGCATGCAATGCTCAACCCAGGAAAGAGTTACTACTGTACGTGAAAGATTGCTGCCCACGCGATGCCTTCTTGTTGCGCCCTCTTGCTAACCTCGACGATAGTTATCTGGGACGCCGGCTATTTTGCTTCCAATGCTACCATACGCATCGAAGGCCATTATTTCAACACTACCACGGGCGAGAAGCTCGACCAAGTTTTCGAATCTGACAAGATTCAAGCGAGCAAGGGATTCTGGACTTGCAACATCGAGAACGACTTCATGCAGGACCGCCAGGGAACCAACATCACGCTGCAAATCAACACCCTCCCCAGCGGGACCGACAATACGACCCAGACCATCGAGGGCCCGCAGGTCATCATCGCCACTCCCACCCGGTACACCTCGACGGAGCACAAGACGCCCACCGGGCCCGCCGTCTACATCGGCCTGCCCACCATCTTCGGCTTCATTATCCTCTGCCTCATCGGGACCTGCCTCTGGCACCGCAAGACCCGCAGGATCAGCCTCGGAAACGTCATGTCGCGAACCCGCCACGGCCTGCCCATGGGCAAGAGGTCGCGCCTCGACAGGAAGCGCAAGGCTGACGAGCGGATCCAGCTCATGCAGCGGGAGCTCGAGGAAGAGGGTGGCGAGGTGTACCGCGACCTGCCCCAGGGAATCCCGAGACGCGACAGCGACGCCCTGGGTAGCTTGGCCGGCACGCCGACGGAGGAGCGGTTCAGAAGGTAGGACGACGAGCGCGTCTAAGCGTGGCCTGAGATCTTGGCTTCTTACTGGGAGCTCCGACGGAAGAAGTCTTTGGTACGATCACGGTGAGAGGTTAAATGACGAACTCCTATGAGGTAGCAATCTTTTGCTTCAATGTGGCATTACGACGGCATGGAAATGGCCAAGAGATGTGACCCACGCACGATCATTATGTGTCCATGTCATAGTATATATAGAGGTATAATGTTGAATCCTTGGGACTCGCAAGGTCTCTCATTCCGCGTTCTGAAATAGAGTGTTTCAGATCCTAGAAACTCGGTGAATACTGGGACTAACTTTTAAAGGCGGGCTTCCAAGAAGAGCAATATCTTCGTTCCGATCAGCCTCACTGCGCACTTCAGCTCCTGGAAGGGATTAAACCCGGAGTGGCGGACGCCAATCCTCGTGTTAACCGTGGACCTAATAATGTGCCAAGCCAGCAGCAGTAAAGATGGTCCGCGGCGGGTCGTGATTATACAGACCAGGAGGCGGTTTCCAGGCGCTGTTTTCGGAATCCTGCAGCCCCCATAATACATTGTCCAGTTATTATTAACGAACGGAAAAATTTAGATTGATCCAAAAACCGTTTTTGGATAAACCGTTTTCCGGGGGTCCACATACCTTAGGTAGTTGTTGCGCCGCTCCCTTTCTACGCCTCGAGAGCCTCATCCAGCTTGAGCCCCTTTGTGTTGAGGCTAAGGGGTATCCGGACGATAACGCAGGCTCGTTTTTCTTCTCTCTTTCCCTCTTTTAGCGTACAAGAAGTGCAGTATATCTAACAACTAGGCTATATAGGTAGCGTGTTTTTTTTTCGCCACGCCTCCTATAGGGGCTATATCCCGTCGCCTTTTATAGGGGCCATATTCCATCCCTGGACGTGGTCGACTGCCCCTAGCGACGTATCGAAATCTGGCGCTGATGTAAGGGGCGTCGACTCTCGAGAAGGGGGTATCGGCAGACTTGAGGGATCGTCGGTAGCCTCCCATTGACAGTCTTCTCAAGCAATACAAACACCATTGCTATCTCCTCAATCTCATCTAGAGGAAGTCATGATCGCAACATCCGAGTTCTTCAACCCGGTCCTTGAGCTTTCCAGTCCACCTTAGGGTCTCCAACCCAGCCATCGGCAGCAACACCACCTTCGTCAGCGCCATAACTGAGGAGTAACTCCTTGCATTCATATGGGTTCCCTGCAGCTGCTTTCGGGTCTTCCATGCGCCGACGGAGGATGGACAGCGGCCGCATTCCTACAAACCCCGGAGCAAACCCTCTACCATCCCAGTCGAAACTCTCCTCCGCTTTTCGGATGAACAAAACCTTTTCGAAAGGCAATCGACCCTCGGGATTGCCGGTATAATTATAGTCCGCGCCGTGTTTCAAGAGAAACTTGGCCCAGTCGAACCTGTAGCTAAACACGGCCACTTGTAGAGGGGTTACACGGTAGCTGCGAGCGTCGTAATCGAATTCCGCCCCGAGCAGCGGTTTCAGTTCGTGGAGATCCTGGGGTCTATACCAGCCATGTTCCTTATTTAAAAGACTGAACATAAACGTTGTGGGCTCGATCGACACGTGGTCGAGGAGACGCTGCAGGCTAAGTGACCATGGTACACTCGACAAAAAGTCCAAGGGCGTGATCACGTCTTGGCTGTCGAACTTTATTTGGTGGTAGTGGGAAATGATACACGTATCCTTCAAAAACTCCTCGTAGTCGAAGCCTTCATGGTCTTCAATGAAGACTTCAGTTATATCGCACGGGGTTGCGAGAATGTTTAGAAATAGTCCGGTCCATCTCCGCTTAGGGATTTCAACGAAAGGTATCAAACGACCCTTACTCTTCAGAGCTTCAGGAATATACTCGCGGAGAAAGAGTGAAGCGGTTGTTTGAGCTCGTCTGATCGTATTGTAATGAGGCTCCCATGGATCAGCAACTCGGTAGAACTTCTTCCTTAGAGCTTTTGAGTTCGGTCTTTTCAGGAGCTCTTTCCAGAGCTCACCGCGGCTTATTAAGAGAAGTGCTATCGCTAGGAACAGGGTCATTGGGGATGAACTCGCCGCAAAATCGAGGACTTTCGAATAAAACGTATTTAGAAGGGTGGTGCCGCACTCGTCCAGAGAGACCGCAAAGTATGACATGGAGCCAGAAACGATACGGTCAGAGAAAAGGTACTCTTTAACAGTAAAGTGTGCAATCCGGATGGTGTTGAAATGGAACGGAATGGTCTGCAGCGTGTCTGGTACTAAAATCAAGCAACCAAGGATTTCTTTCATAACCCTCTCGTTAAAGAGGATAGTCCCTTGACTGCTACTCTCGGTGCCAGGGGCGAAAAGCGCGGCTTCCACAAGGGCTTGAGGGTTTGCAAAAAATAGATCTATCTCTTGTGGTGTATAGTCCTCTGGCTGCGTTGCACAAAGTAACATCAGTATATTTCGGGCAAAGCGGCGACGCTGCGCAGGTATGGCAGCCAATACCCTCTCGTAGGTCTCGTCTAAGGTGTCCGGAAGGGTCTCGAGTGCCCGTTCAACTTCTCGTGAAGTTGGAAGTGGTCTGATCGCCTCAATCTGGCAAGCAGCATAGCGGAACCTTATACGATAAAAGGGTTAGCCATAAGAACAAAGAGAAATGCGTACGCGATAGATATCCGTGCATACATTCCCTTAGCTTTGGTTGATATTGTAGTTTCTACGTCATCGAGAAGAGTCCCCGGCCAATGGTTGAACTCCCACGTCTTTTCAAGTTTATTTCGTACGTAGAGTTGGATATCAGCCGTCACCATTTCGTTGGACATGCTGATGGCACTGGCGATACCACGAAGGGATTGCTTGATGTCTTCGTATTCTCTGCTGGATACGACCAGTCTGATCTTCTGGAATCTGGCCTCGGTCGCAATGCTCTTCAAAGAGGCGAGAAGGACCGTTCGAGGCTCGGTACTCTCATCGAGGGCATCGATAAATATACGAACCGACCTAAACCTTTCAAGTATATCACCCAAGCACTCAAGAAGGGTCGTAGCCCTTGGCAGGGTCCCTTCCCGAAAGAGCTCTCGGATGCTATGAGGAACGTAGTCTGCTTGGCGGCAGAGCTGACTGAGTATCCACCGCAACAAAGGTACGGTCTCGTCGTGATTGCGCGAGTGGTGACAATAGTAATACACGAAGCCAACAGGCGGGCCCGAGTCGTCCTTGCTCTTTCCGTACGAGTCTTGTTTCGTCTTTTCTATGAGATGAGACATTAGAAATGTCTTTCCTGCACCGGGAATCCCATGAATCCAGAGAAGCGGGATCTTAAATTGGAGCCAGCTCCTCCATTCCGGACATTTGAGCATCCACGACCCCGTGTCATCCTCGTAGTTGTTGCAGGCTTGGTTATGGAGAGATGATGGGTCGACTTCGACCAGCCATCCAAGGATTCTATCCTTTTCTGCGCCTGTACTGCTGCGTTAGTCGCTTCCGAGATATTCTAGTAACCCCGGAGAACTAAACGGGCCGCACAACGTACCCGAAAGGTTATCCTCGATGTAAGCTGCTTTCTTCTCGATGCAGCTGACAGCAACTCTGAATAGGACGGATTATTAGAACTATTTCTGGCTTTGGAGTGCGACATGACGAACGTTTGAGGTAAACGGTGTGAACCGAACAGTTGCCATGGGATTAAACTCGAATTATAACTTCAACTTACAAAGTCTGGCTATTCAGCACAACGTTTATAGTCGCTTTGTAATGAGCAACATCTTGCAGAAGTTTTCGAGCTTTATCTTCTTTTAGTGGCCACCGGAGAAGCCAGAAAAATGCAGACAGCCTCTTCCTCTTTGACCCGGAGATCGAGGCGGCGTCACATTTCACCAGCTCTTGTAACTCCTCGAGTGTGTGACGGCAACCTTCGATCGGGCTATCAGGCCCCGCAAGCCGCTGTAGGCTCGGCAGCGACGCCAGCTCCGAGGTGGATCTGTTCTCTCCCAGATCAAAATCGTCCAATATACCTCTCAGGGAGTTGGCTTCAATGCGAATGGACTTGACGATGGTCGGCATGTCCTGACGAGCCTCCAGATAGAAATCGCATGCGCTGATGATCCGACCGCTCAGCTGTAGGACAGCAATCACGCTGGCAGCCACTCCGAGTGCCTCCGCCATGATACGTTATCTGAAGGTAGCTCCGAGGTTGTCCTTATGCCCACAGGCCCAGAGGGAAAGCCCTCGACATTCCTTTCCATTTGGCAACATTGTGAGTTGAACCGCAGGTTCTGAGTCTTTTGGGCTGAAACCTTTTCTTTGGGCTGAACCTTTTCGGTGGCGGTGCAGCCATGTTGCATGAGAAGCTGCTGCTAAGTAAGCAATCCTGCATGCATCCTGAGTCTGGCCAGCCAATCATCACACTCCGTCCTTGGAGGCAGTGCCCAACTGCAGCTTAACGTAGGTACACACGTGATACACGATCTCGACCCTCGAAGATCTACCCGCTGGAGATCGAACGGAATAACCACTGTAGCTGCTTACATCCAGTGTGACTTGACCCTTGTCATGCTGCCTACCCTGCGCTAAAGTTTACATTGGGTTATAACTCTGTATAATGGATTATAAGCTTGCATAGAGGCCCACGGACTTAACAAGTAGCTTCCTATACTGAAAAGGAGTCATTCGAAATCAATCATATAATATCTGTGTACTGGTACCGCTGCTATAAGAACCAATCTTCTACTCGTCGTTGTGCGAAGAGGAACCCGATGGTCCACAGACTGGGGTTAGCCTAGGTGATGCACCCCATCCTGCGGCTCGTACTTAGGGATGTTACGATGTAGCAGGGGGGTTACATCGTCGTCTTGCTGAAGAACCCCTCAGGTTCTCCGCCTGGGTGAAGGAAAGCAGCTTGTGGCCTGACCAATAGTTTCCTGGAATAAGAACAATAACTTGATACCTGGACTAGAGATACATAATTAGTCGGTGGGGTTCTGATGCGGCCACGCGGTTTCGCGCCTGGCTAGCTACGCTGCCGAGCTACAGCATCAACGCAGATCACGTAATGGTTTAACCGGCATCAAACGGACAGAAACACCAGCATAGTCGATCTTTATCAATGATACACTACCAGCCAGTGTTTGCTTATGGATAAACTCACGCCTTCGCATCCTCAGCCACCAGCCCAGACGAAGTGCGCCGGCTCCTCTCCCATCATCAACCTCTCCCTATCTGTCTTACGTCACCCTCCACCAAACCAGCAAGCCGAGAGAGAGAGAGCTGCTGGCGAACCCATCAAAACCCATCTAGCTACTTACTTGCCGCCGTAGCCGGACTGGTGTTTCTGGCCCGAGGGGGCGGTATAGGTCGACCCGCCCTGGCCGTTGTTGTGGTAGGTGCTGCCGTTGGGGTTGGAGTAGTAGTACGAGCCATCGCTTTTTTCGCGCCACAGTCAGCAACTCACATTCGCGTGTGGTATATCACATAACATCACATCACTACTTAGCTAGGTAAGGTACGGTAGGGACGGGGATCTGAGATGAGGACGTGGGCAGTAATTGGTTAGGTGTCGATTTTGAGAGAAGAGACTCGCCTGTTTGAGTAGTGGTAGCTGTTGCTGTTGGCGGCGCCGCTGCCGTAGTCGCGGGCGCAGTAGTGGTTGCCCTAGAGTCCGAATGGTTAACAAATGAGTGTTACATAGATTAGGGTATTTTGTGGCATTCATAGGTGAATCTGCGGTGGCTTGGATAGGGAAGTGAAGGGGAGAGAAAGTGGGGAAATGGAATGGAAGGGGAGGGAAGCTCACGCTGCTGTTGGTGCCGTGGCTCTTGTAAGTGAAATCCTGGTTGCTAGGCATCTTGGACGAGTATTCAGGTGCAGACCGGGAGGGAAGAAGCTGTAGTTGATGATGGGCTCTGAGTAACGTTGATCGAGGTCCGAGTTTCGATGACTGAAGTCAAAGACGACCGGTGTGGTGAGAGTTTGAGGAGAACAAAGGTTCAATCGATCCCAAATGCGGGGAAAGATCTTGCTTGCTCTTTAAATAAGTTCCTTTCTCCGGGTTCTACAGGGACAAGGGCGCGACGAAGGTAGATGGGTTGGTGCTTTGCCCTGAATCGTACGTGGCGCCGCAAGCTTGCGAAGCTTATCGTGGGCGGTGAGCCCACTACCGGGGCAACGATGGATACCAAGACGACGAAGCAGTCGAACAGGCGGGACGAGACACGCCACTCTATAGCAGCCTAGGGGTATATATCACACCGTACGGGACACTGCATGTGGATGTCTGGAAGCGTGACCCAAGTACATATATAATGTCAAACCTAAGGCTTAGCAACTGAACAATAGCTAAGAGCCTGAATGGTACCTTCTTAACATCGAATTTCCTAAGGTTAAAGCTGAAGCCAAATGCGCCATGTCCGTTTTGAAGAATATTTTTCGTGGTAAATTTTCTATAAGCCTTGTCAAAGGTCGACTATTTTGCCTCCAAAAGAAATAATGGGATGATAATCGCACATATTTACGATACGTAAGCCACTGTTATTCGCAGCGATTTACGTATACAACCTTTTAGCTTCAACCCTATTGACATTTCAACGGTATTTGGAGTTATGGACTTTAGAGCTCTAAGTCTTGGCTCGAACAGATCAACCCCTAGCCGGGACTAGTTACAGCCACTTTCGGTATCGCTTTCTCACAGCTCGAGATGTATTTCCATGTATTTTAAGGAGGCATCATTACCTTCTTCATTTTAGCTAGATCCTTTTACAGGTCGGCCTGGTAATAATTACCTTTTTCAGTTGCAGATGCTTCAGTGTGCGATGTCAGGGTCTCATATGTGAGGCCATTTTATACCACTTATCTCATTCGCAGATTCCGAATGGTTGACGAGTTCGCTTGCAACGGTGCCATCTCGTGCTGCAGGCTTACTAATCGGGTTCCATTATGCATCCTAGGACCGTATTAACTCTGCAGGAGGTCCGATGCAGACAAGCCTTGTAATGCGCCCTAGGTAGAAACCGTGCACTCCGCGTCGGGAATTGCTTTTGCTGGGGAGCGGATTACTATAACAGGGTTTCCCGAAAACGGTGGCTAAGGCAGGCGTCGTTAACTCTTCTATGTTCATTAGATGTTTGTCTAATCTAAGTATCTATTTGACACGCAGCAGATCTATGAAGACGCTATAGCAGTTTAGAGAACGCTTTTGATGTGAAATGACGATCAGATCTTGCCCTGGGCGGCCCCCTCCCGGTCGTCCACCTCAAGCTCGGCGAGGTACTTCTCGGCGTCCATGGCAGCCATGCAACCGGAGCCTGAGTTCGGATAGGCGTTAGCAAAAGAAACAGAAAACTTTCTCCCGGGGATGACTGGTGAAGGAAGAAACTCACCTGCGCTTGTGATGGCCTGCCTATACCTCTTGTCTTGCACATCGCCAGCCGCGAACACGCCCTCGACGCTCGTCAGCGGCGTGCCGGGCTTCGTGATGATGTAGCCCTCGGCATCCGTGTCGATCTGGCCCTTGACAAGCGCGGTTGCGGGCTCGTGGCCGACGGCGTAGAACAGGCCGTTGGCCTCGAGGGTCTCCTGCTCGCCGGTGACGGTGTTCCTGACGACGAGGTGGCTCATGAGGCCCTTGTCGTCTCCCTTGACCTCGACGCCCTGGGTGTTGAAGCGCACTGTGACCTTGGGGTGGCTGAGCAGGCGCTGGGCCATTATGCTGCTGGCGCGCAGCTTGTCGCGGCGCACGAGCACGGTGACGTGACTGCCGTACTTGGTCAGGAAGGTGGCCTCCTCGGCGGCGCTGTCGCCGCCGCCGATGACCACGAGCGGCTTGTTGCGGAAGATGGGCACGGCGCCGTCGCACACGGCGCATGCCGAGATGCCATTCTGCCAGTACTTGTCCTCGCCGGGCAGGCCGAGCCGCCGGGCTGAGGCCCCCGTGGCGATGATGACGGCGTCGGCCGTGTGCTGCTTGCCAGGCGCCCACTCCGTCTCGTACTTGAAGGGTTTTGAGGAGAGGTCGAGCTTCGCGACGGTCTCGGAGACGATCTTGGTGCCGAAGCGCTCCGACTGCTTGCGCATGTTGTCCTGTGGGTCGGTCGAACGGACTATGGTCAGCGCCACTCGTACTCGTAGTTAGGAGCCGCCCCCACGACCGGACGGGACAAACATACCATCAGTTCCTGGCCCATGATACCGTCGGGGAAGCCGGGGTAGTTCTCGACATCGGTCGTGGTCGTCAGCTGGCCGCCGGCGGCGATGCCGTTGGCCATGAAACCCTCGTACAGGACTGGCTGCAGCTCGGCACGCGCGAGATAGACGGCGGCCGTGTGGGCGGCGGGGCCGGAGCCGATGATGACGACCTTGCTGTGCATCTTTCTTGCGGCTACTTTCGGGATCTGCCTCGGTGTATGAATTGCTGTGTTCTTCTGTATACCTGCTGAGGCGATTGCTGCGAGTGAGATGCCCGATGCGCCTGCGCGGAGTGTTCTTCGAAAGCCTGAGGAGAACAGCTTGGCGGCGTTGACTTGGCTCTCGCTGGAACTGGATAAGGGAGGGATCAATCAGATGGTGACGGGCAATTTTATATAAATAGCAGTATTATTTTACCACTTTCACGATAAGAAAAATGATTACATATGCAAAGGGATCAGGCGAGGAAACTTCTGGTTCGATTTGACACCCAGGAGTGCCTTCGTGGGGATTTCTAATGCGATCTCGGAATAGTTTTGCTGAGGTAGGGAATTTCAAAAGTCGTCGACCGCCCCTCATTATTCATCAGGTGCGGCGGAAGTGCGGAAACGCCCGCACGAAGAGGGGCACACCAGCCGCCGAGGAGTTGAAGCTTTTTTTTTTTTTTTTTTAATTTTATTTTAATTTTTATTTTAAATTTTTTTTTTTCCCTTTTTTTCTAAAATCATGCATCTAAGCAGTGTAAGCACCGAGCGAGCTTCTTTGTCCGGCTTTCCACTTCCCCCCTAAAGCTCCGAAATAGCCGAGTCCGGTTATTAATGATGTAATGGATAAACGGCGGCGCCTTGAAATATGCCCCTTATATATATACGCTTAGATCCGGACCTACTATGACTATATACATTATGGCACGGCAAAGGGATATTAACTCCGGTCCAATCGACACTGACGGTCGGGATAAGTAAGGATAATGGTTGAGTTAATGCATGAGCGTCTATCTATTTCAGTTCGAACCTAGAGGATGGTAGGGACTATGCAGGGAGGTTAGGGGACCAGGGAAAGCTCGTCGGGATTTGAACCGGCAGCTTAACTACATAGCTTGTACATGGATCTATGCGTAGGATGCAGTTGCAGCTACCGCCCAGAATCATCACCGTCCCTCTTCCCGCCGAACCGCGCGCCGAGCCCGAAATTGTCCCTGCGGAAGAAATTGCCCATCTTCTTGAGATTCTCGTTGATGATGGCGTTCTGCCCTCCTGCTCCCGCCCCCTGACCTTGGCCCTGCTGGTAACCGGCACCGCCGCTAGAGGCCGCCGGGGTGCCGATGCGCTCGACGCCGTCCCGGGCAGCGTTGAGCAGCTTCTCGCCGAGGGTGGCGGCGTCGAAGCGCGCTGAGGCGACGCCCTGCTGGACGGCGGCCGCCGAGACGAGGCCGCCACCGGCACCGCCTCCAGACGCACCCGGGGAGGGATTAAGAAGCGGCGTGAGGAGGGGGTTCTGCGGGACGAGCTTGGCGCCGCCGCCGAGGTTCTGGGACCCGTCGCGGTGTATGGCGAAGAGCTCGAGTAGGTGGGGCTGCTCGCTCTTACGGACGCCCTTGAGGTCGAGGATCCTGCGGAAGTTGGTGTCGGAGCGGTCGCCGACGTGGATCAGGTACGCCTGCACGAGGGCCTCAGGCGGCGAGGGCCGCACCTGCAGCGTCTTGAGGAGCGGGTCGATGCCGCGCGTCATGGTCGCGTTGACGCGCTTGACGAAGCTGGCGCTTGGTGGCGGGTGGCTGTAGGCCGATGGCGCGCCCCCCGGCGCCCCCGACTGCGACGGCGACGGGGGCGGGACGTTTATGGCCGGGGCGCGGCCGTGGTGGTGGTAGGAGAGCAGGTTCTCGAACGCCTTGGTGAGTACGTACTTGTCGAGCAGCATCTGCTCGGCGCCCACTTCCGACACCGGCCGGCACTGCACGATGTTGGAGAGGTAGGTGTTGGCCAGATGCTCCACGAGCTTATCAGCGAAGGCGCGGGCATATTGCTGCTTGACCACAACCCCCAATATCTCCTCGGCCTGGGCGTTGACGTGCCTGAGGAGCTCGCCGACGTACGAACTCTGGTCGCCGACGCTCTCCATATTGCTCCAGTTCGTGTTCTTCATCTCGCGCCAGGCGCCTTCGCATTGCACCTCGACCCTGGCGACCAGGGCAATGATCGCCGCACTCGCGACACCTAGGAACGTGTCGGCCTGAGACGAAAGATCGACCTTGGCTACGAGTTCGGGGTCGATGCGCTTCTTGACGTTCGCCTCCAGCTGCTCCGTATTCGTGTGCCAGAAATCGGCCGTGTTCAGGACAAGGACTATATCTTGCAGAGATGGCCCGGTCTGCCCAGACTTCTGTAAAATCGAAAGCAACACCTGCTGCGCATATTCATCCAAGTACTTCGCTAATGTCTTCGCGAGATCTAGCAAACGTTCGCTCGTGGATAACTTGGCGCATTGCGACAGAGTAAGCTTGTAGAAATGAAAGAGCTCGATGGCGGAGCTGATGACGGCCTGTGGCACGAACTCCTCGTCAGCCGGTAGGAGAGGCTGTGACTTGTACTTCGGGATCATGGTCGCCAACGTCTTGTCCTGCGACTCCACCCATAAGCTGAGGTAGGGTTCAAATGCCACCGATATTGACCCGTTAAAGCTCTGTGTCCTCTCGTCGGCGGAACTCAGAGTGTCGATGCTAGCCCTGGGTTCGCTGGCAAACCTCCTCTCGAGCGTTTGCTCGAAGTCCATGGTCTCCTGTAGACAGCTCAGAAGGAGGTTGACATCGATCCGGGCGCCGTCGACCCTCCGCATGCTCTTTTCCAGAATGTTCTTGTAGTCGTCCCTCGTGCCGTCGCAGAAGGCCATGGCAAGCGTCTCGCCAACCCTCCAATGCGGCGGGAAGATGGCGGCATGCTGCTCCTCGTGAGTCTTCATCATCCTCTTGAACCACGCATACCGTCTGCCGATATTATCCAGACTTCCGGCCTCGTCGTTGCCCCTGAAGACCTGGCGGTACTCGCGCAGCTCGGTGTTCACGTACCAGGTCACCAGCCTCGCCTTGGCGTTTTCGCCGAGGGCGTCCATGACGTGGCAGGCCTCGACGAGCGTGGCCCTCCGTGCGATGACCTCGGCCTTGGCGAAGGCCATCTCGAAGTCCTCGCAGACCTGCTCGAGCAGCTCGCGCTGCAAGTCGCCGACCCCCCTGCTCAAGATGGCAATCTGGTCGATGCTCCGGTAGCTGTTGAAGTGGCGCATGAGTTGGAGGACGGCCTGCAGGAGGCCGGCGCACTCGCGGTACTGGCGCGCGCGGGCGAGGCCGCGCAGCTGCTCGTAGGCGGTGGTCAGCATCTGCAGGCGCTTGAGGGCGGTCATGGACAGGGTCAGGTTGCGCTTGGTGCCGTCGAGGCGCTTGATGTCGGCCGTCATGGACGTGATGTTCTGCTCGGTCTCGATGGCGCGCGCCCGAACCGTCTCGATCTTGCGGAACAGTCCCGCTAGCTCGGCCTGCGCGGCCTGCATGCGCTCGAGCGACGAATCGGGCCCGTAGGCCTGTGCCGCCTCGAGCTTGGCGATGTGCGCCGACAGGTCATTGTGGTGTGATGTCAGGTTCGTGGATACGTGGCTTATGGAGGTGACAGTCGATGGATGAGAGAAGAGGAGGTTCAGGTGCTGGATTGGGTCGTAGTCCACTGCCCGGCTCGTATGCGCGTTAGTCGCCGACTTGGGAAGGTTAATAGTGAAGGATGGAAAGGGATGGCTTGCTGACCTGCATCTAGAGACAGCGGTTCCATAGGACTGCCACTCATATTCGAATTATCCCGGTCACATCTGGTCTCAGGAGGCTATCTCGGGGGGAGGACGGGATTGTCTAGGGTTCGGCGAATTGATTATTGAGATAATAATAAATCAGCTAAGATGATTTCGCCGAAAGGACTCTCTAGATAGTGGCAGGTTCAGGTACTTGCGTGCCTGGCTTGGGACCTTGATAGGTTGGATGGGTTGATGGATGGACCGAATTTGGAGATGGATGTGATGAAGGAGGAGGATCCTGGAGGATGGGGGAGACGGACAGGGGATGAGGGGGGGGAGGGGTGTGTACGTAGTTACGAAGCTTCAAGGTCAATACGCGAGAGGTTCCAGTCACGTGTCAATTACGGGCCCTGGCATTACTTACACGTGTACAGGTAGTAAATAGCGGGAGGAGCCGATCCAATCAAAATACTCCACTGCAGGTTTACCCCGTACCTATGCAACGGATCTCCCCCCACCCTTACCACCCACGCCCGCCTCACCTTACCTTTACAAGCTTTCGCTTTGCTTTTGTTCACCTACTAGGAGGCTCGGTGACGCCGGTCAACTTCATTGGTCGTTCTTTTCACCCTCGTTCGTATCGAAAACAATAAATTGCAGCTTTCCGTATTGGATGAATCCCGGCCAAGCCACGCTATGCTGGGATTATCCCTACCATAGGTACTCCATACCATCTAGAATACTTCCGATGCTCCACTTCTACTCTCAAAACGCAGCAATGGGAGTGGGGTATGAGTGGATGCTATCTGTCTGACTAGCTCCTCCAACCGCGCCTCTGCGTGAACTTCACCACCCCCGGGGGCACCCGCTGATGCTGAAAAGAGAAACAAGCAAGAGAGAGAGAGAAATGACCAAAAATAACGAAGTGAACAACAGGAAATGTCCGAAATGGGGAAAACCGGAGGAGGCCTGCTCGTTGCATCCCGTTCGAAATTGAGCAGCGCAGTGCAACAATAAAGTGCCCAGACTTGGTTGGTAAAGTCCCGCAAGGGGCCCCCGTTCCTATTCAGCCCCCTTCCCCTTCCAGAAAGATCGTCAAGAGCTATGCAAGGATTTGAACCCGGCCGCGATGAGGCTTCGCCCCTTCTCCTGAGAGTCCGCAGGTCCCGACCAATAGAACAGCCCCTGAATTCCCAATGTCAGCCGTGTCTTAGCCTGCGATATGGTTTTACGCCATGGGATGAGACTTACGCCCAACCCCTTCTGCTTGCAAAACGCCGCCTTCATCATCACTGTCTCGGGATTGTCGTAACTCACGAACCCCCCGTCGCCCCCTACGCAGCTGGCAGCACCTATCCGCTTATCCACTGTCTCCTCGGCGTGCTCTCTCGGGAGCTCGTGGTATTCGAACTCCCCATCCCGTCCACCCGAACCATTGTGCCGCTGCCCGGGGCCGCTGACTCCTAGGAAGCTTCGCCCGTAGACGGGGATGCCTAGGAGGATCTTCTTCGGTGGGCAGCCGTTGGCGATCAGGTACGACACCCCCGACGAGCCGGAGACCTCGTCTTTCTGGAGTGAATAGAGCTGCGCATGGTGCCCGCTCAGGTGCTCCCCGTGCCCGCAGAAATCGTATGCCACTAGGTTCACGAAATCAAGGTAGGCAGCCGCTTGTGCGATGTTGATGTGCTCGAGGACCGATGTCCCTGCCGGTAGCGCCGCCGTGACGAAGAACCGTTCTTCGGGGAGATGGATACGGACCGCCGCGAGGAGTGCGACGAAGTTGGCGCCCTGCTGAGCGTCGGAGGGATATTTCCAGGCGACTGATATCCATCGTTAATCTCACATTGCTATATTTGAGAAGGAAGAAAGGAGGGAGAGACAAAGACAGAGGAAAAGGTGGTTGGCGGAGGAGGAGAGAGGGATTCCTACTATCGATACCATCCAGACCAGCCGCTTCCACCAGCCCTTGTGCTGATTGTCCGAAGTTGACCCGCAACAATGTGTTGGACGCAACTATCGGGAATATCTCGCTTGAATCTCCGCCGCCAATCGACAACATTACTCTCAGGTGTGGATGGGCTTGCTTGAGATGCATTAAAGAGCCGAGACCACCTTTCACGCCATCACATTCGACCTCCGTATCGGCCTTCTCGTCACTCAGCTTGCTTGCATGTCAGCCGGAGGACCAGCAGGGGGGGAGCACGCAATGGGCACTGCTAACGACAGGGACAGACATACAAGTACGGTACCGTCCCTCAAGACTTTGGCGAAAGCATAATATACATGGTTGACGCAGCCGTAGTCCATCATGCCGGGAGTGAAGTTTTCATGGATCTTCTTGTTTGGGAAGTAGATGGCGTTGGTGTACATGACATTTGAGGCGCTCGTCCCTATGCGTTTGTGCGCCGAGGGTGATAGCGAGGACCTCATTGTAGCGACTAGGGAATGAGTGGGCATAAGGAATGACGGGAAAGGAACGCGATGGCGACGATGAAGGCGCACGAGAAACAAACGAGCCTGAACTTGATGGGTGATGCTATGCGACCTTTATTAAAGCTATCAATACTTGATACAAACAAAGAAGTTGGCTAGGCCGCCCAGGCAAAGACATGGCGGGACTGTCCCGCCTGGATATAGATAGAGAAGATCGTCGGGAACTGGCGGAGGATGGGGACTCCCTTCAATGTCTCAAACGCCGCCAGCCCGAAGCCACCTACCTACCGCTCTCATAGGATATCGAATTTGATGACAGTGAGGACGAGTCGGTGGAGAAAGCGCGACGTCGTCAGAATTCTTTCCATCATTTTTTCCTGGCACAAGAAGCGGACCCCCTTCCGGTGCTATATGAACAACCTCACTGGTGATCGCTTCTCATAATCATCTTGCATGACATGACATAATTGCAACTGGGATTCTTGATGGGACAGGGCTTGTCAATGGACCACTTGGCCATGGAGACGTGCTGACAAGCACGTGCTAGTCGAGGAGTAGCTTGGAAGCAAAGGCGGGCGGTGATGGCGTCTGTCAGCTCGGATAATCGTAGTAGTCACGAAGAAGACGGCAGTGGCTTGCAGGTGGACCACCGTTCCTACGGCTGGTTCCTCAGGAAGGGAAAGGGAGTCAGTCTGACATGGCTGCAAGGTTTCCCCAAGACGGCACACCGCCCGCGCCTCAAAATCACCTACCTGGAAAGTGATAAAGTGGGATGCTATTTAGACGTTCGCTTTTGGTACGAGTAATGACCATCTAGGGCGGAGAGGGCAAGTGTCATGTCATAGTCTTTGGCAGATTCCAATATTGCCCCGGATCGGCTTGCCACATGTTTTTCGTGCGTCGTAAGTGGCACCAGCAGGCTTCTCGGCGGCTATGCCTTGGGGGGACTTGGCTGATCGTCTATAGATGCTCTCCATATCAGAATGACCGGTGAAAAGAAGACAGAGAGAGAATAATTTCTGGGTTGCTCTCGAAGAGCCAACTGGCTCCTCTCTGAACGGCCTTCGTCCCCCCCCCCCACCTTCTCAGCAGCGGCTGGCTTTCGATTAGGCCCCAGTGACCTAGGGCTAATCATAATCAGCCTTGCTTTAGTGTTGTTTCGAAAGAGCGAAATTGTGGAACGCAGATACCCACGGATTTCGAACTTTGGGCGGTCTAGACAGGAAATTTTCATACGAGAATGCTGAAACAGAGAGAAAACCAACAGCGAGCCGAGCTTGTTGCAACGGTATGCGCCCCAGAACGGATAGAGGGAAGCGAGCACACTGCCTGGTGCATGGCCAAAGGGCTCTCGCATACGTGCAAGTGCTCTCACGTGGCAGGCCACATAGTCACCGATTCAGATGAACGTAGGAGGGCTGGCGTGCCGGAGTTTTCCATTGCTGTAAGGCGTATCCATTTCCCTGCAGCGTGGAAACAAGCTAAGCCTACATACGGCTCTCGTCGTTGGCAGACCGGTGTTAGTGGCAGGTCTTGGAGGCCAACGCAGCGTGACTCTACTTGCATAGGGGTAGTTAGGTGAGTATCTCGTCAGGAAGCAAGCAAGAAATATTACGCAAATGTGGAGGGAACTCCAAGCGTCGTCGTTTGCTTTTTGTTCTCGCGGATATCAAAAGTGGTCTGGTCGGGGCATGGCCGACCGTCGGCTGGGTAGGTAGCTAGGCTTAGTGTTGAGAAACCCAGTTGACCCCATATCAGAGGTTGACTGCAATGATAGTCCTGAGATTAGGTTCCCACGGCACGGAAACTCCTCGAATTACTGGAGCGATTTGGGAGGGAATTAACACCCGACATCAATTCCAAAGAGTCGCGTCTGAAAAGCTTCGACGTGGTATACTCGACACCTGCCCCATTCCCTTGTTGACTCTCCTTCATTTCCTTCCTAGAAGGGATAAAAGAGGCTGAAAACAGGTGATTAAATGTTCGTCTAGAAAGACGTCCCGATAAAGAGGTGGACCGGGGCGGATGGGAGTCCAAGAGAAGTTTAGGGTTTACCTTTTATGAGGACGGACCCACGAACGACCTGGACGTCTGGTCTGATGCCCGACATGAGTTGCAATAAGGAAGGGTTTAAGCCCCTACAGCTGTCTCAAAAGCTTCCAGAAGGGATGCCCCACTCCTTCTATCCTCCTTTTAGCTTGATCTTACTCCCCGTAGTAGCAAACCAACAGCGTGCCTATTAATGCTAGTGTACTGAAGCGATGGAACATAGCTTGTTCGGTTTAGATGGTTTTTACTTATGAATTTACACGGTACTTACTGAGGTGCTGCATTTGATGATATGAATCATACCAACTGACTCTATGCTGCCCAAGACACTTTTGGGTTCTGTCATGTTGGACAACCCTATATTGTCCCTCGGGTGCAGCCGAGGATATTTGGGGCCATTGCCGGACTCCGTACAGGTTCCAAAGGAATATGTGGTCCCGTGTTGGCACTGCAGATACCCAGGAGGAACTCCCTTGGGCGGCCCACTAAGAACCTACATGAGCCATGTACAGAGAGTCGAGAAAACCTAGGTAGGTAGCATGTTGATCGTGATGCGTTAGGCATCCAGGGAACATGAACTGGTTGATCTAGCTGTCACCTACGTAATAAAAGAGGCGTGTCGACTGGACAATAAATCGGCCCAACATACCACCGGTCGAAGCCATGTGCAAGAGTGCCATGAAGTTCGACACCGAATGGGAATAACACTTGCTCTAAGAATGAGGCCATCTTCTGTTCTATCACCCGGTCCAATAGAATCCAGAATAGATTGCTACACTTTGGACAAACCTGGACCAGATATCCTTTAGCCAAGTTGAGTACTTAGATGTCACGATATCGATATCAACATCTTAGGTGATATCGACGCTATAATACACGCCTCTGATGGGCCCTTAAGACATTACTCGAACTGTTGCTTCTTTAAAGCTAATCCTTTTGTACGATTGCTAAGTTTGAGATCGAATCATGATTGTCCCTTCGCCTCAGCTTGGCATTCCCCGCCAGCCACCAGCATTTCTCTTGTCCATGTACCTTTTCCACCAGCCTGTTTCCGTTGCGGTTTTGCTCAGCTTGTTGATATTTTAACCGGTCTCCACGGTATATGTATCTAGAAATTATAACACGTCCGTAATATTTCGTTTCTTCACAACCCGTATAACTCTTTCTCCAGGCAACGATAAAATGAACCCAATAACCTAGGGGCGCCAGGAAATAAACACCTAGCACTAAGTACCTAAACCTTTAGCATCAAGTCTTACTGACGTGCGGGTGGTAAAACCGGAGGAGCCGGGATCCCTGCTTCCCTCGAGAAAACTCAGAGAGCGGAAGAGGCTAATGTGAGTAATCAAGCATGGCATACGCATCGGCATGGTGGGGCCAGTTATCTGGCGAGTGACCACTGACCACGATTGATTTGATTACCTAACCTACATTCACTGCCTAATTAGTGCACTCAGTGACACGGACCTTCTGTTCAATGCCCAGCCGCAGGCACCACAGGGGATCGGGGTGAACGTCAGAATCAAGGCGGGATGATCCCAGTTGGGGCGAAGGGTGTGGGTCACACGACGGACGGGTTCAATTATACCCACAAATGGTCCACTTCCTCCTAATGTATACTAGACTTTTGTATAGGCAACTTGTCCATGCTTAATCATTAACTAAAAGCATGTTATTTCAAAGTATGGCTTAATTATCGCTTTCGCTACATTTTTTGCGTGACTCATAATAACTAACCCTATAGGCATATGCCCGGTAAGTACTCTATAAGTACGTAGAAACACTATGTAGTTTTAATACACTTGTATTAATCTAACATTTCAGGCAAATAGTTAATAAGTACGCATTAATCTACTTAACTATCGGAATACCTTAGTTAAGTTACCGCCATAAGGTTGCGCCTTATATAAAGATTTAGTACAGCTCGGATGACCTATAAAGGTCTATTGGGATAATTGGGTCCATCCCTCGTGTGCTTTACCGCCTGGCTGGGATGGTAAAAACGTGAGGCGAGTCTGGGAGGGATCCCCATGCTAAGCAAGATGGCTTACCACACCAGACATTAACCGAATGTGGAGTTTGCGGACCATTTCTGCAAGCCAATTGCTAAGTGCAGATAATGTCTGGTGTGGTTCGCGCCCTTTGGGATGCCAAATGCTCCCGCCATTCTCAGGTTCACGGGGGGCGTTGGCCCGCTAAGGCGGATTTTGATGAACCGTGGCAGACATTGGAGATCCTTCCGCCCACGCTGCCCCCTTCCTCCCCCAACCTGTCCATGTAACCTCCGGGGGCTTCTGAGACCGGGCTGTAGGTACAGCGATTCGAGAAATTTTCAGCTCGGGCGCCACCGTCAACCATTTCCTTTCAGCCCTCGTCGCGATATTTGTGTAACTTCGGAGCCTTGCATGAAAAAAGTGCGTCAGCGAAGGGGGAGGCGGTGGTGGGGAAAGGGGGACCCCAAGCTTTCAACCCCACGGATGGTGTTGTACATCTGACAGGGGACAAGGCGACAAGGCACAGCATCGACACCCACGAACAGAGACGCAGGCTTCGTTGCCTTTCGGATTGCCTTTCGGGTGTAGCCGATGTCAAGCATTGCCGGTGGAGCAGCTAACAGTGCACGCCACAACCCTTATCAAATAGTTGCATCGGAATAAGTTGCTCTGAAGCAGTGTGGGGGTGTCAATTATTTTGTCCACGACCTGAGAGCTTTTGAACAACTGCTGGGCGACGAGAAACGGATACCGGCCATGCCATCTCGTTCGTTGCTAGGATCAACGGACTATCACTGACGATTGCCAGTTAAGCGAAGGCCCTGTTAGGGGCTTCGACGGGAGTCCCTTGGGTGGTGTTCTACACCGTGTGTACAGTACAAAGCCATACTGTGCAATTGCTTCCCCCGGTCTGTGGTGTCGAACGTATCAAACCTCGCGTATCCGACTTCTGAGTGTCAAAAAGGCCACCTTACCCATTAGCCCAGAACCCGCAGCAAGCAAATTCCTGATATTGTCAAAAACGCTGATTAGACACGTCTGAGCTGGATGGCCAATCGCGGAGTTGGCCCCTCCTATAGGCGGACAAACGCCTCGAGATTAGAAGTCTAACGCTATGTTGTGTCTGCAAGATGGGACGATGCCTACAAAACGTAATGTCACCAACATCTTGCCGGCAGGTATTTTCGACAGCACAGCGCCTGGCCGCGTAAGACAAGTGACACGCCGGGGTGAACCAGAGCGAAACAAGCACGTTATGTCTCCGAGGGACTTCGATGAGTAGGTAGCGTAATAAATCAGAAAGGAAGAAACTTCCTCCCCTCCCCTCCATAATCGCATGGTGGGTAGGACGGCTGCGGGTTGGGCTCGTATACGAAGATCTCCATGCAGGCGCTTTCTACCCATCGGGCACTTCGACATCACCCGTAAGAAAAAGCCTTGGTGCTTAACCCACGTGGAGTATGGGGGTTGCTGGTAAAGCTCTTTAACTGCGTACAGTGACATTTCCTACATACCAGGACCCTTTTATCACTTCGGGCAGAAGCCTGCGTGAAAAAAAAAGTGATGGGTTCGCGACTCGATATGGCTACGACATTGGGTACATAGTTGACCCTCTTAAGGACCCGGAGCTGCATCCGCAGTCGACTCTTGTCCTCCACTTTCTATCCGCGAATACGGTGAGTGAGCTTTAGTGCAACCCTGACCACCATATCTACGAGGCTAGTTCGTGTGAGGTCAACAAGTACTCGGCCACGGTACGCCTGGCTGTTATTCCAACCGCTCAATAATGGATGGTACCATAAACCGAAGGCTGAGTACTAAAGACTTTCACGACTCGCCAATTACCGTACAACCCAAGCGTTTAAATCTCCCCTTTGTGAACGGGAGAAGAGCATTTTGATGTAACAAACTATTTTGCTGCGTCACGTACACGAACTTTATTAATAGTCAAGGGGTGTATCAAAACAAAAAAAAAAAAAAACAAAAAAAAAAACCTGTTTGCCGACATAGGACGGTGTCACGGCAGTGACCAAGGAGAGACAACGGAAAGAAAGACACCTCGGTGCCCCTATGACACAGGTTCCTAGAGAGGGTCCTGATAGGGTCGTTGTCCATGAATCTGTTGTATTCAATACATGGAAAGCTCCATGGCCTTCCGAAACTCGTTCATATACACACTCCATACCCGACAAAGAATTCATGCAGGGTTCATGCGCCTCGCAGTCGCAAAGCAGTCCGTCCTCTCCCCTAACCTACAAACTGCCTTAAGCCTTCCATACCCTCTTGATAGTCTCGGTGACACCGACGTCGTTCGTCTCGAATTCGTATAGACCAACGCCTACCAACACGGTCGCGGCGTTCAGGGCCCAGTGGGCCAGCTTGCGCGATTTGGGATAACGGCTGTTCGGGATGTAGTCGATGATGATCTGCTGGAAGCCGGTGTGGCAGTGGACGAGCATGAGCGAGCAGAGGATGGCGTCCATGCCAGGGTTCAGAGAGCCGGCGGCAAAGGGAGCCATCGTCAGAGGGACCAGTCCGGCAGCGACTGCCCTCTCGAAGGTCCAGTGGTATGAGCCGTGCATGGGAGACGGCGGCTTTACGGGCGCCGGGTCGTTTACTGGACCATGTCAGCCCCAGTCGATCGTAAGCTTCCTCACCACGTCGACACAGTTTCGTAGGACGGAAATCATAAATGATGGCCCCGGTCTTAGTTGCGGGATAATATCTAGACAGCACATACCCGATCCGTGGATGATCTCTGCAGAATCGTTAGCCACGGGCGCGCAACGCCGTTATAAGCGTTCATGAGGACTTACGTGGGCCCGGGGGCAGCAGGTTCCTCCGGCTGGAAGCATGGAAAGCAGCGATGCGCACGGCATCCTTCGTCACGGCGCTTCGGATCGGTTGGCTGGGGAGGGCATTTGTGAGACTGGCTGCGTGCCGGGTGGATGCGGAAAGCGCAGTCTGTCGCAGCAGAGTCGGGCGGATGATCGAGGCCATTTTGCTATAGTAGACTGGCCGCGAGCCAAGCGTTGGCAAATTTGCGGTCACGGATCAGGCCGGTGCGGTGTTGTTGTTCGTCGGGGCTGCCGGCCGAGATCGTCGATGAGTCCGGTTGTTGTCGATGATGGATGATGCATTGACCAAAAACCTCGAATTCAATTAATTGCCGAGGATCAAAAATGGGAGCTCTGTGATTGGTAGACCCATTTCCCCGAACGGATGGTTACAGCGATAATATGGGATAGTAGACGGTATTTTTCGTTAAATTAAGCATGTCTTGCATATCTTGCATATCTCACCCGATATTTATTTAGAGCGTATTACTCATTCCACGTACCCGGCACCGGCAGTGTTGGCTTATCTTATCGCCCAAATTTTCCAAGGTTTCTTTCTCCCCGTGTACGAAAGCGAGAGGTAGTCTTTGGTGGAGGGCGCGGCGCAAGCTTCAAAGATCAGATATACTACATTGAGCCCCAGAACCGGGCCTCCTGGTTGATATCTTCCACTTTAGAAGACATTCCTTTCTGCCCATGTTCCGGTGATTCACATTGGAGGAGCCATTGCGCTCTATTCGTTATACCTGTCTCCGGTTGAACCAACATGGCATCTCGAGCTCTATTAGCTCGGGGTTCCAACAATGCCCCACTGCATATTTGTCGCCAATGCCTGCTACTCCGGCACGCCGCGAGGGCGTCCCAGAGTCGGTCCATAGCCATGAGAGTCCTCCAGAAACGCGCTGAAGCGGAGAAGGCCTGGAACGAGAAGGCTCAACTCATAAAATATGGCAAGGCGCCTCATCCATGGAATATCCTCAAGGAGCGTGGTTATGTAAAGGATATCGCGGGGTACGTGGCCTCCTGTTCCGTGGCTTATTCTCATAAGATACTGAACTAGTGGATAGCACCGACCAACAGATTGCGGAGCTTATGAGGACAAAAAGAATCGGTGCCTATGTTGGAATCGATCCTACTGCCCCATCCCTTCACGTTGGCCACCTGCTACCTCTGATGGCATTATATTGGATGTATGTCCATGGTTATCGCGCACACACCATTATAGGAGGCGCCACGGCCAAGATTGGTGACCCCACAGATCGTCTACAGAGCCGTGAGCCAATGACAAAGGCCACCATCGCCACCAATATCACCAAGACGCATTATCAACTAAAACGCTTATGGGCGAACGTCGATAACCAGGCGAGACGGTTCGGTTACGAGAAGCAATGGGCCTGGGAACGCGGACTCTTTAACAACAGCATGTGGTACCATAATACGCCCTTTATCGAGGTTGTCCAGCGTCTATTCAAGGGGTTGCGGCTGGGTCCCCTGCTTTCGCGCGAGACGGTTAAGCGTAGGATGACCGAGGGCGATGGCATGTCGCTTGACGAATTCGTATACCCGCTTTTGCAAGCTTGGGATTGGTGGCACATGTTTTCTTCGCCCAAACAGATTCATATGCAGATCGGAGGGTCCGACCAATACGGAAACATTATCTCCGGCATCGAGGCCATCAAATATATGCGGGATCATGAGCCTAATCCGGACCTTAAGATGAGCGACGATCTCTTCAACACTCCTGTCGGGTTTACTGTCCCCCTATTGACTGATTCTTCCGGCGCGAAGTTCGGCAAGAGCGCTGGAAATGCTGTCTGGCTAGACCAGTTCATGACCAGCACTTTCGACCTATATGGGTACTTCATGCGACGTCCGGACGCGGACGTCGAGAACCTGCTCAAACTACTCACCTTCCTCCCGTTGGAACGGATCAAGGAGATCATGGAGGAGCAAAACCGGGACCCCTCGAAGCGCCCCGCGCAGCATGCTCTCGCGTTCGAGGTGGTCGCTTTAGTACACGGGGAAGCAGAGGCTGCCGCCACGCAAGCCCGGCATCGCGGTCTCTATTCTAGGCGCGAGGAGACATCTCAGGAACTGCGCATAGTCCCTAACGAACTGCACGCGAAGGACGTCAACATGGCGTCGGCGTTCCGGGTGGACATACAGCTCCCGGAATCCTGCGTCATGCATAAGTCCATTGCCAGCATTCTGTACGCGGCTGGCCTGGCTCCGAGCAAAACGGAAGCCAACCGCCTGACGAAGCAGCAAGGCGCGTACATCGGCGGGGCCCCCGGCCAGCCGAGCGCGAGAAACAAGGGCATGAGCTACGGCGACCTGACCTTCACGCCGGTGAAGAACTGGTTCCCCGAGGACACCAAGAACTTCCTCATCGACGGCAAGCTCCTGATCCTGCGCCGGGGCAAGCACTTCATCCGCGTCGTAGAGATGGTCAGCGACGAGGAGTGGGAGGCGAGCGGGAAGACTTACCCCGGGGAGCCGTACAAGGGCGAGATGCGACAGCTGAGGCAGGCCCTGAAGGAGGCCGCCGGCGGCCGGGACCTCGAGTTCAAGCCGTCGGAGCTGCAGGCGATCCTGTCCGAGCAGGCGACCATCGACTTCCACAAGCGCTTAGAGGAAGACGGAGCCGAGGAGAAGCCCCAGCTGACCTTCCTGGAGCGCCGCCGACTCGGGCGCAAGACGAACGCCCGACATAAGACGGCTGTAGACAGGTACTTGGCTAATAAGCCTGCAAAGGAGGCTGCAGCCAGGAAACTGTTGCAGGCTAGAAGGAGAGGTGAGATCCCGGAGATTTCGGGAGAATAAAGAGTGGGACACGAACTTTCTCCTAGAGCGGGATATCCCTCCTGCTGAATGCCCCCGCAGCGTCATGTGGTTGATGTACATAAAACCTGTATTATTGGCATAGACCGTCCCTTGTAACCATAGTATACCGTATCGTACAATCTCAACAATCATGCGCACGTCTGAAGTATTCTTACAGGATTTCCACCGGAGTTATCTCTTCTGCCCCTCTCGAAAACACAAACTCCACACACCCGCTTTGCGCCCCGCCCCGCCTGTTCGCGTGCTAATTAGCGGTAGAACACGGCCAAATCTCCGGCCGGGGCCCGGAAGCTCTTCAGCTTCTCCATGATCTCGGCGTCTGTCATGTTCTGCTCTGTGATGATCTGGTCGAAGCAATGCGTGCCGTCCATATACTTGCGCAGCGGGTTATTACTATTATTGTCGCCACCGCTGTTCGCGACTCCTCCTGCCTCGTCCCTTCTATCGCTACCGGCGCCGTTCTTCCTGTTGTTATTGTTATTGTTGTCGCTTTTGCTCACGCGCGACGCCCTCGCCTGCCCCGTCGCTAGCTGTTGCAGGTACTGCTTCGACACGACGTACTTGTGCACGCGGTACAGCAGGCCCTTGATGACGCCGAACTGCACGAGCCGCCGCACGTCCACGTGGCGCAGCACGTCAAACCCGGCGTCCTGGTGCAGCTTGATCCACTCCATCACGCTGCGCCCCACGCAGAACGTCGTCATCAGCTTGATCAGCTGGTAGTGCGTAACCGCCGTTACTTGGACCTGGACCGGGCCCGTCGTCGTTGCGCCGCGGCTTGCTGCCGGTACCGGTGTCGGTGCTTGAGAGCCGGCGCTGGCGCTGCTCTGTGCAGTCGGGCTGGTATGGTGGGATTCCGCCTTGCTGGAGTCGTCTTTGACCTTGCCGGCACTGCCACCGCTTCCAGTGCTAGTTTTTCTCAGCTCCGAAGCCGAACCAGAGGTGGTGCTGTGGGATTGGTTTCCGGCAGAGTCGGGATGGTGCTGCTCGACAACAGATGCTCCGCCGATGGTGACGCTGGACTGCGTGTGAGGGGGGTGCAGGCACACGTACCCGGCGCACTCGTCGACGAGGCCGTCCCGGTTCGCGACGAAGTCGTGGATGCCCGGCCGTGGGGCGTAGCAGCTGCCAAAGAAGAACATGTCGAGCAGCAGGATGGTGTCGTAGTATAGCAGGTGCTGTAGCGCGACTTGCGCTAGGGGTAACGACACGTCCGCGAGCCACGCCACCCGCCGCACGTCGTTGACGCCGTCGATGTGCGGGATGATCTTCTGCAGGGTCAGGTCCCAGGTCGGGTCCACAATGTCCGCCAGCTTCATCTTCGGCACCGGGACGTGCCATCCGCGCACGGGCGGGGGCGGGGCGTGGTAGGGGAACAGCTTCATGTTCAGGGTGTTTGCTTCATCTGTGTATTGTTTAGGGAAGGGCCAGCTTGTAAGAGACGGATGAGATGTGGAAGACGTGGAAGTGGAAGGTAAGAGCGGAGCGGAAAAAAAAAGGAGATGGACCCCTTACCGATGGGTATCATGCACTCGCCATAGTTGTTGAGATCCTCTTTGATGATTTCGAGCAGGCTCTCGATGGGCCGTCGCCCATCCTCGGCAGCTTTAGCAGTGCCCTCTGAGCTCAGGTAGCCGTTCTGGCGCTCCATCTCAGCAAAGGTGACGGCGAGGCGTCTGACGAGCCGCTCGTACGGGATCTGGTCCACATCCGACTCGACCACTAGGCCAAAATTGAACAGAAATTCATTGCGGTGATAGCGCTCATTGGGGATCGAAACCGGGAAGCCCAGGATGCTGTACTTGCCGTCGGGCGAGTTGACCGTGATGAACCGGTTGAAGAACGCCTTCCGCGGGATGATGTACTCCTGGATAATGTCAAAGTCCAGGAGCGGAGGCTTGGAGTTTGGTGCGTCAGGCGAAGCTACTATGCAGCCTGGCGGGGACTGTGCCACAATCTTGGTTCCTGGTACCTTGTTAGTCACTTGCCTTTTACGACTTCGTTTTGAGAGAATGATCGGGAAGAGCAGCAGGCATTTCACGCAGTCCTTTATATGGACGGTTCGATGATATGGTCAGATTGGGGAGGTAGATGAAAATATCCTCCGTAAGTGTGACGACTTACCTTCCTGTGGCAGAAACCGCGCGTAGAAAATGCCAAGAATCATGTTGACTACGACCAAGAAGCACGATGTGCTTCATGTCTACATTGTCGTACAAACCTCTTTGGTGGATGGCAGACCTCTTGGAAAAACAGACAAACGGCGATGAAAATGAGACGACACATATGAGCTCGCATTGGAGACGATGTATACCTATCCGTGGTAGCAGGTTCTGAATGTCGATAACTCGTTAACGCGTTAAGCCGGATAAGGCAATTCGATGACAGAACGGCTAAACTCCGGTGTATCCGAGTTCCGAGTTTCGTTGGCAGATGCCTGAGAGCTCTGGTCCAGCTTCCCTACTCTTCTTTCTCAGTTGATGTCATCCAACGACAGCAACGAGCCTTCATAGGCATCACAACTTCATAAGTTTTTGCTGCGAACGTCGTGTTTGGTTCAAATATCTCACCATGACCGAGGACAACCCAGCTCCGAAACCTGACGAGCCTACAACTCCGCTTCAGGAGCTCTGGGCAGTTGCGAAAGCTCACTCACATCCCGAGATATGGGGCGTGGTGCTCGAAGACCCAGCCTCTCATGTCCCATCTCAAATAGTCTTTCAGAAATACTTAAATGCGAATGACGGCGATGTCGTCAAAGCTAGAGACCAGCTCACTAAAACGCTGGACTGGCGCGCCAAGACGAGGCCGCTAGACCTGATCAAACAGAGCTTTTCCAAGGCTAAATTCGAAGGTCTGGGCTATGTTACATCGTACAGCTCCGGTCAGAGTAAGGAGGCAGAGCCAGGGTCCAAGGAGGTCTTCACTTGGAACATCTACGGTGGAGTCAAGAACATTGATGAGACCTTCGGCAAGCTGGAAGAGTTAGCTTATTGTCCGAGTCGATTCTCCACTCAGCTCATGTATCTCACACTGGGACAGGTTCATCAACTGGCGAGTCGCGCTTATGGAGTTGGCCTTGCAGGAACTGTCCATCTCCACGGCCACCAAGCCCATCAGTGTCGACTATGACCC
This sequence comes from Monosporascus sp. CRB-9-2, assembly GCA_004155915.1. NCBI lineage: Eukaryota > Fungi > Ascomycota > Sordariomycetes > Xylariales > Monosporascus > Monosporascus sp. CRB-9-2. The sequence continues at coordinate 41,920 of QJOA01000010.1, forward strand.
GTACAAGATCTATCAAGTCCACGACTACAAGGGGATTAGCTTCCTGCGACAGTCGCCACAGGTCAAAGCCGCGAGTACTGAGACGATCAAGGTCTTTGCAATGGCGTATCCAGAGCTACTGAAGGAGAAATTCTTCCTTAATGGGTATGTATAACCAGTATTATGGCTCTAAATCCGCCTTTGCTTGAAGTTTCGCGAGCTAATCTCTTTGCAGTATGTCTCTTATTCTTTCTCTTCACGGCCGTCTTCCCTCTCCGAAAGACAGGACTATAACGTGGAAACCCAGCTTCAGACATATCATGCTAACATGCACCAGTCCCTGCACTTATGGGCTTCATGTATGGTGTCATGAAGGTCTTTGTGGCAGCTAAGACCGCTAAGAAGTTCCACCCCATCTCCAACGGTGGCGGTCTTGCGAAGGAGTTCAGCGATAGCAAGGTCGAGAAGCTGGGCGAGAAGCTGCCACCGGAGTATGGTGGAAAGGGAGCTGATCTCAAGAGTCAGGGGAAGGAGACAGCATTGGAAGCGTAAAGCCCTTAGCGGAGATTGCAGACGCTGAAATTGTAAGTGATAAAGCCCATGATAAGAGGCGAACTTAAACTGACTCTCGGCGGTTGATATGCAGGATGATACACACGGCACTCCCTGTGAAATATACCCTTTGATTAATTAGTTAATATTTGGCAGATAGCCTGAACAATTGAGAGACAATTATTACTGTAGCTTAGAAAGAGAAGGACGAATAACAATAATAAGACAGGTTCTCATGAGGCAGCGTCCCCTAAATCGCATGTCTATGGCTAACAATCAACCCCTATTCACCGACAGAGGCTGTGACATCTAATATCACTAGTATGATTGAGGTATATATTATACTCCAGGTTTATGGTGTTCTTTGCATCCGGAGGAGTCTTTGTTCTTTGTGCTTTTCGCGTATTGACCTTAGTTATACCGCTGCTATTGGCAATCCCCATTAGGCTCTATGAAGGCTCGTTTGGACCTTCTCTTGTGCTAATGGTACCACCTCCTGAGACCGCCACGAAAAAGGCAATCTCCCAGCGCCAAAATATCGATCTTCTGCCTTGCGAACTATATTATCTATCCAGCCAGACCAGGCTCAACAATGGTAGTTTCAACGCTACGTGCAGCAAGGCGCATAATAGGATGGACACCAAGCGATTTTATATCAGTCCGGACCCCATCGAGCTTACCACTATGCGGGACAGGACGCAGTGTCGCCGTGTACGAGCACAGAAGATGCCGCGTCTTTAGTGTAAGATGTATGACAGGCTCGAAATTTGAGGAGCAGAATGTGAAGGACGTGAAATAACTGGCGACCAGACTTCTATACGAATTACAGCAGATATGATCTAGTCAGCTAGACTTAGTGGTATTAGTTGGTGGTAAGAAGATAATTACCTACGTGCCCCTGAGAAGAAAAAGCGTCTTTGGCTGTTAAAACTTCAACCGGACAGCCAAATTTCTTGTTATAATTCAACATCCTGATATCTCTAAAAGTGGGTCGTGTAACTTCATGATGTACTAAATGCCCTCCCTAAGACAGTCAAATCCACGTTGACCCTTTCCCTAGGATGTTCCATAGGAGAAGCATCGGACAATGTAATCATCTTTATGTGTCAGCCTACAATTTACTAAGTTGACCGTTGACTGAGACAGTATCTTCGATTCTGCATTATGCCACGGCGTGGACACTCCTACGTAAATATCCCATTATTCGGTAAATATCTATTACGTGATTGGGTTCGGTGCTGTATGCCCTCCGGGGATAGTACGAGACCTACGATAATCTGTCAATTTTAGTATCGTACCTGTCTCTTAGGACTCCCGTTATCGACCGCCTTCGACCGGTTTCTCGGTGGCTAAAGCGACTCCCCTTTCGGACCTTCACAGATGAGAGGCTCTGGCAAGATTGGAGAGGGTTTAAGATAAGCCCTCGCGAAGTACCTGTTTAATTACGTCGAGGTGAGTCGCAGCAGCGTCATGATAGGCGGGTAAGGTATTATGTGGTGACGCAGGGCTTTGCTGGTTACCTACCTCGCTAAAGACTTGACCATGGCGTCGCGTTTAGCGACGGCTCCTTCGTCGAGGTGGAAGTCCGGCACGGCGATAGACCAGAAGACTTTGCCCGGCAAGAGTGGCATCTTATAAACGAAGATGGTCTTTCCGGCAGGCGTTTGCGCGTGACCGCAGAATTCGGCGTCTGGGACGAGGCCTCCGTGGATCTCCTTGGCGAGCTTCAGTACGTCCGGGTCGGTCCTACCGGCCTCGAGGCGGAAAGACAGGATGGACTTGGCTGTAGCGGTAACCCCGACGAACGTGTAGCTCAGCTGGCCCTGGTTCTTGACAGGCTTGACTGCGAAGTTCTTCCCGAAGATGGTCCTCGCCATCTCCTCGCATCGTGCATACGTTGCATCTCTTTCATCGTCGAGGAACGCGTCTATTACGCTAGGCCAAGGCATTCTTTGCTAGTGATGCTACGATTAAGACTCTGTTACGTAGAGACTAGGTGAGAAAACGGAGAAATGCTAAGCCTAAAGGGGTAGGTAACTGTCTGTGGCCGACATGCGGTAAGCTCATATATAAGAAGCTAGGAAGACTGCTACAGGTCTTTCATAGTGTAGCTCTCACTTCACTATTGTCCGAGTCAAAGGCTCCCATTAACCGTTTTTACAATATTATGCTTTTTTCCGGAATCGTTGCGCCTCTTTGTTCACTTAGGAGAGTCAGCCCCTCATCTATACACACTCGGACAATTCATTGTCTGTGGGCATGTCAACCTAGCTTCAGACACCTTGCTTTGCTGGATATCCTGAGTACCGGCATAAAATGATTGCATGTGTTAGGATATGTGTGGTGGCTAAAGGAATTGTTGATGGAGGGGGTCACTAGAGTAACGGGGTGTGGGCGCGACAGCCCCACTGTTTGTGTATACGTAGCTAGACCTTCGCACCTCCCACACCTTTCCCACATACAGGAACCAAGGAGCGATCAGCAACAGAAACAATTGAGACCGTTTTCTTGCAGCATGTTCATAAATCTTCTACATCGACCTTTCGTGCTATGATCTCCAAGGCGGGCCAGACCTCCTTAACCAGCTCCCTGATCTTAGCGTCGCTGATGTCTATGTTGGCCATTAGCTGGGCGTAGGTCTGCTCGACGACGCGACCGAAAGGCGACTCCATGCCGTACATCTTCGGGAGGTTGTCGCGGAGATCTAGTAAGAACCCGAAGTAGACCGTACGCAGATCGACTCCGCTCTGGGCAAACTCGTCGTAAATGGCCTGGTGCATTGGACCGCATAGAACGTTCGTCACCGTTGACATAGCCCATAGATCGATCAATCGCCTTGGGTAGAAGGGTTGCGAGTGAAGCTTCGGCGTGATCTCGAAGTGTCTCTTGAGGCCCAGTCGGAAGGCTCTGTAGGGGTTACCAGACGCGATGTACAGGCCGAATAGCTGTCGGCAGAGCTCGGGTATGGGTTGCCTCGTCCACGTCCACATGCCGGAGTTGATGCACATCTTCAGCGCGGCTTTGACCTCCTCTTCGTCTGCATAACCGGTAGGGCGCCTGGAAACCGAGAAGGCCTCGGCTTGTAGTGCAGCCATTCTCCGTTGTGCGGTCTCGTCGTTGGCCGGTACAAAGAATTTGTGCAGATTAGCCTCGTGGCGGGTGATGAGGCCGTCGGCGATTTTGCAATATTCAGCCGACAATTCCTCTGGTCGCTTCGCAAAAGCATCTTCCTGGAACTTTGACCCTTTCGTACACTTGGGACACTGGCAGCTGAAGTAGTAACGCTCTCTCAGATCTGCCTGCCTCACGCTGAAAGGGTTCGTTTCCTCAACGTAGCGCATGAGAACCTCTTCTCCCTTCTTGATGGGTTTCAAAGCTCGCAGCAGAGTCTGCGGCTGGTTGAACACCAATATCGCATTCGGCTCGCACGAGTGATTGGCATTGCACAGAAAAGGGTCGAAACCTATGCCAAGCTTGCCCCCCTCTCCCCCGTCTAAGGGAGAGCCGAGGTCGAAGACATTGCTCATTATCTATCATGGCAGTGTTAGCATGCATTCCCTAGCGCAGCAGACTGGATCAGTCAAGTACGGACGTTGGAGAGTAACCTCTTCGTGAGGGCTTGCGAGTCTGAACCTGCAATCTTCGGCTCACCGGTATACTTGTAGGCCGCAAGAGCAAGCATTTGGAAGTCGTCAAACCTTTCCCTGTTATGCCGGCTTAGAGCCTCCAGACCGGCGGAATCACCAGCCGGCCTGAACTTCGAGATGGCCAATATACGCTCATCCTCGGGGTCCGCCTTCAGGCGACCGAGCAGCTTGATGACGGCGCGCACGCCGTCGGGCAGATCGGGACGATCCTTTGGCGCGATCACTTTGCACTCGTACTTGTGCTCGCGCTTCCAGGCCCGGCTCTGGCAGGTCTTGGAGCAGTAGACGACGCGGCGGCAGCCGGTGCAGGCCTTTACTTCGATGAACCCGATCGGGAGCCCCATGGACGCGGCCTGTTTGCGCCCCTCCGGGTCGAGCTCGCTGCGCTGCAAACACCAGGCGCAGGTATCCAGCATCCGCTCCGTCTCGACCTCGGCCACCAGCGGACGGTCCAGGGAGAGAATCAGATCCCCCGGCGAAAAGTCTCGGCGGGCGAAAAGTCCCCGTCCTGCCCCACTAATCTTCGACTGCCTGACCTCGGCATGCTCGGTTTCTGACATGGTTTATAGGTATGATCTGTGTTCAGCGATATGTGAATTGGTGAATTAGGCATAGCTTTTGGCTACTGATGCGCACATAAAGCTTGGACCCCACACTTGAACGCTACGTCCACCTGTGATGGGAGCGACCGACAGGAAGTACCAACTAGCGCTGTTAGGAATCGAACCTTAACATGACAAGTAACTCCCACCCACCTAGACATTCGAGCTCCTTTTGTTGATTACGTAATATAGAAATTTATCTACCCATACCTCCCAACCCCCCTTAGAAACGATGAGAGTACCAAATGCGTGTTGAATATTCAGAGCAATGTCTCCTTGCAAGGCTGCGATCTTTAAGTAACTCTTATGCATCGCACTGGAACAAGGCGGTCTAGATGATATTGACGAGCCTGATCAAGCTCCAAGACTAAAGGCAGCCGTTCCCTTTCTTGGGCAGCCTTAAATGCCCTAGCTATGGTGACTATCCACCTCGTCGGAGACTCTACCCACCAACCCTCTAAGGGTGATTGCGGTTCACCAGTTAGTCGATCTTCTATCCACTTGTCTGATTTCCTATGGACCAAGAGACGCTGGAACACGTTCGGTACTACCTAGAATATAAGGCGACAAAACCTTCTCTACAAGGACGCGCAGTTTCGCTCCCGGAGTAAGGTGAATGAACTGAGTCATACCTTATACCAACCAGTTCCCTTGTTCATCCTCCCATCCAAAATCGACGGGGGTCCAACCCTGAACTGTTGTCTTTCCATCAATCTCTACATGTAGTGCGGTACTGGTGTCAGCCAGCCTGTACTTTCCAAGCGTCTCATGCGCCTTATTGATACTGGTTACTTCGTCTTCCGTGAGGGTGACGAGCTTGACATTCTCCTCGATGCGTGACTTGTTGCTGCTCTTCGGGATGACTGTAACCCCCCGCTGCACAGCCCAGGAGAGCGAGACGACGGCCGGAGAGCAACCGTGAGCCTTGGCGATGTTGGTAAACAACTCATGGGTCAGCAAATCATCGCGTGCGCCAACCGTCCTGCGTAAACCACCGCATCAGAACCACCCCTCATAGGTAGCGCGACTGCTGAAAACCTACCTCCAACTCATAACATGGATCCCTTTGGATTGACAGTACGGCACTAGCTTCAGATTCGGGTTCAAAGCATGCAGTTCAATTTGATTGACGGCTGGAATGATGGTAGCGGTCTCCAACACGGTGTCCAGCGTCTTCTGCGTGAAGTTGCTCACCCCGATGCCTCTGCATTCTGGCCCGACCAGCTGCTCCATCATCTTCCAGGTTTCGGCAAAGGTCGGAGACTCATGGATGCGAAGCGGCTTCCCATCGGGCGTCTGAGCCCACGGCCAGTGCATGAGGAACATGTCAACGTACTCCAGGTCCAGGTCCCGAAGCGAAATGCGCAGAGCCTCGGCGGGGTCGTGGTGCCAGTAACCCCAGAACTTGGTGACGACGGTGATCTCAGAGCGCGGAATTCCGCTGGCGCGCACTGCCTTCCCGACGATAGACTCAACACCATACATCTGGGCCGTGTCAATCAGCCGGTAACCGCTCTTCAGAGCGTGAACGATAGACTCGAGGAGAGCGGTCTCATCGTCCGTCCCGGCTCGGCCTATGGAATGTCGCTTAGTGATAAAGTCGTCTACTCTAGGGGCTATAGACTCACCCTGCCATGTGCCTAAGCCGACAGCGGGGAACTCACGCCCTATTCGCGGGATTAGCTCCGGTCCCGTACCCTAGCACCGACGATGAGAGGCTTGCCGTTGTTCAGCTTGAACGTCTTGGTGCACAGAGAAGCTTCCGACGCCATGGCTTATGTCAGTTCACGAGGTTCAACTTGTTCAAGTGTACGATGACCTGGTCTCTACAGAATGGATGGCCGCCTGATTATCAAGATCAACTAGAGCTGCCTAACTTATGCACATTCAAATATGTGTCACAGATCGTATGGCGCCTTCAATGTTCGTGTCCCTAACAATGGTGTTGATGTCGTAATGAGCTCCACCGGAATAGGCGGATAAATAAGCATGTCTCAGTAGGTGCATTTTGGAAGTCTTCAGGTATCGCACGAAAGCAGTAGGTCCGGTTCACATAATCCAATCGTGACGATTGGCTCGTCATTCAATCAAAACTTCCCGTGGCTCTCGCGTCTCAATGTAGTAGCGCTAACCAAGATCCGGGCGCCATGCTGAGCAGTTCTTCCGCAGATCAGTCTGTCCGGTGCAGCAGGACCCGTAAATACCGAGGGTAGCTACGCAACAGGATCGTCCTACACATTCCTGGGCAGCAGTTCACGTTAATCTTCTCCCGCCCCCCCCGCCCGCGGG